>CAIGRF010087788.1:31914-56435 GCA_903798235.1 Fraxinus ornus
TGGCTTGGAGCAATTTCATGATGGGTGACCCCTGAGAAGTTTTCTCGGGGAGCGTGCGAGTGAGGACAAAGTATGCTGAAAAGACCCATGTTGGTACAGTGAGGACAGTACGTCATCGATCTAACGGTTGGGACGATCCGTAAATGGGACCCGAGTCGTTACAGTTAAACTCATCTAGGCATGCATTTTAGCACGCCGTAAAAAGTGAGATACTTTTTACGGCATGCAACTGAATGCCGTAAAACTAATTTACGGCGGTCCATAGACGGCGTACTTTGCATGCCGTAAAATGTAAATCACTTTTTACGGCATGGCTTTATATGGCATGCGGCCGCATGCCGTAAAGAGGTTTTTACGGCATGCAATGCATTACGTAAAAAGTACATTTTGTTGTAGTGATCATTCCAAAGTTGAATTCCTAATGACGTGCATTTCAATTAGAATTCTTTAATTACTTTAAAAAACTTAAACAAAAGAATTCGGGTCACATCCAAATTCCAACAATCACAAAGGGTAGGTTATGATTCATATTGTTTTTTGCTGTCTCTAGCTAATTAATTATCAAGGTTTGACAGATAAAGAACCAAGAATCTTTGAGGAAGCAAATACAAATTAACAGTCAAAACAATGGTTAAAAATAAAAGAATCATTTTATAGTTGATTGCAAACGGGAACAACTTATAAGTTTAAACCTTTAAAATTTAAAACTAATTTAGTTGTAAAAGGCTACAAAAAATAAAAATAAAAAATAAAATATGAGGGTATTGATTATAATGAAAATTTCCTTAAATTTAGTATCATTAGAGTCATGCTTGTTTTAATTGCACAATTAATTTAGAAAATTGAGCAACTTGATGTTAAGATGATTTCTTGCATGGTGAACTTGATGAGAGAATTTTTATGAATCAAACACAAGCTATGAAAAAAAGACAAAATCTGGTTATGTATGCGTCTTAAGAAGCTCTTTGTATAGTTTAAAACACTGAACACGACAGTAGTACAAATATTTGAATCTTTTGTTTTAACGGTAGGGTTCAAAAGAAGTATGTTTGATCATTATTGTAACATCAATTTGAGGGCAATAAATTTATTTGTTTATTTTATATGTTGACGATATGTTTTTGATAAGTCCTCGCATGAAATTGATGAAAGAGATAAAAATGGTCATGTACAACCAGCAAAACCCTTAAAGATTAAGGTAATATACTAAGAGAATATTAGGCTTGGAAATAGTAAGGGATATAACTAATTCATTTCTTAAATCAAACTCCTTGTGTTCTTAAAGTATTAAGTAAACATAAAATTTATCAATATGAAATTAGAATAAACTACACGGGATACGTGAACTTGTACATCGTAATCCTACTTTTGAACTTTAGAATAATTTGAATGCTAATATTCTTGTCCAAACCCCAACAACACTTCTCAAACCCTTCTTTCTTGAAAAAGTTAATGCATGTTTGCTTGTCTTGAAAGTTGAAAGCGAAAATACAATAAAATGGATTTTCTTTCGTTTGGCTTCTTAATTTTCTTTCTTGGAAAGTAGGTAAATATGCATGTAAATGCTAGTCAATTGCCATTGGGTGCTTGTCAATTGCCGTTTAATTATTTCTCCATAATCCATAATTCAATCATTATACTTTGAAAATATTCAATACGATGTTAAATCAGCATTTCTTCTCTAGAGATTGATGGTTTTCTCTCACTCACGAGCCCGTCAGCTCATGTGCGAGACAATTCGCGGTCAGCTCACGAGCCGAGCAACCTGCATGGCAGTTTTTGCAGCCGTATAGACTCGTTGATGGCACCTTTGAATGCCATCAAATCTGAATTTCAAATCTATTTTATTATGTTGAATTTAGATTATATTAAAAGTGACTAGTGGTAAACAAATTTCATCACATCTTAACATTCTCTACAATCTCACTAATATATCAAACGTGAGTGAATAAGTTTCATCAAACTATTTTCCTGGGTATGTGTTCTTGGTGATTAAGATGCTATAAATGTGAGCGAATAGGAGTGGTAATCTCTTTAT
Source organism: Fraxinus ornus (assembly GCA_903798235.1). NCBI lineage: Eukaryota > Viridiplantae > Streptophyta > Magnoliopsida > Lamiales > Oleaceae > Fraxinus > Fraxinus ornus. The sequence goes on from CAIGRF010087788.1 coordinate 33,953, forward strand.
TGGGTATAGAAGTGAGGACTTCCATTTGTGTGTGTTTGGTGTGACGAGTATCCATTATCATGGAGATTCGAGGATTTAAGTGTAAAGAAATTAAAAGATAGATTCAATATGAAAACATATTGAAGAAACGAACTTGAGAAGAATATTTTATTAATCATCAAGTTCAAGTAATATTTTGAATACATTGCTCTATTTATAGAGTAAATTTCTAACAAACTAACTACATAAAAAATAGGAGAAGGATCTGGAAGAAGCATGTGCTGGTGATGGAAGAAGGATCTGGAAGAATGATTTGATATTGAAATATTCCAACAGTAAGCTCCATTAATGCGACCCGAACAAAATTTCTGTTATTAATTTTATCATGTTTTCTCTCAAATCTTTCATGTATTGTTAAAAATTACCGTTAGATCTTAAAGTTACAAGAGTTCTAATATAAAGAATAGTAATAATATGACATACTTCTATATACAAATAGTGACTATGACACCATATTCAAATTACATTTTCTTAAAGTCTGAACTCTAATACATTAACTCATATAAAAATGAAATTCGAGCATAAATGTTTAGAATGACTTTGTTCAATTTTATATTCTATTTATAATTGGTTAAATCACTTTTTATCTACATATTTCGTTAATTTCAGAAAACACAGTGCACCCAGGTAAATAAGGAACGAGATGAATACAGAGGTTAAACGATCATCACACACCCAAAAGGTACCCCCACATGCTGACGTCTGAATCTCTCATTCATAATCTGATGAATTAAATGAGAAAGTGGCGGTTTCAAAGCTCTAGCTTGCTGCGTCAATAGATATCATTTTTACCAATAATTTTACTAAAAATTAACGCACGGAAGTAGAGCTTTGAGTAGACTAGACCCGTGTGAAAGTTGCTAGCAAATTTGTCATACAAATTCGCAAAGGAATTGGTACACGCTTCTCAAAAGTCAGCTTTCAAGTCAATTCACATAATGTATACGTTACACTAGATCAACTAGTGCAAGTCCATTATTCTCAATGATAAGCATCTATGTCAGAAATGGGGAAATTGGTCCAGAATGAAAGGTCACCTATACATAGAATATAATATACGTAAGCGTATACGTAATATTTTATCAATATACTTGATACGTTAAATATACTGATTATATGAATAAATAAATTATCAACTTTTTGAATAGTTTTACTTTCGAGATGATTGTATTGTCGAAAAATAACTTTACAATCTAAAACATAAAAAGCATAAATTAGAGGATATGAAAACTGAAGTAATATGTGCAATTGCAAATCTCTTCAAGATAGATTTTGCGTAATGCTAACATGATAATTAAACGTCTATCTCTTACAATATTGATTTTCTTCTTAATTAATTAGTTTAAATAATACTACACCAACCTTGTCAACAAGCTGGGATATTGATTTTACTCTTCTTCTTTAATTAGAGGAACATGAACTTTTGAAAGCAGGGATCTCAAACAATAATTCCGTAAAGAAACTCGAAAACATTTTAATATAATTTAGTGGTGAGAAAAGTTTAAAAAATCAATTATTCTTAATTTATTTGGAATGCTGGAATCAAATGAGGATATCCTATTTCTTGAAATTAGTCAGTAATTATTTTTATCTATAAATAATTGACATTGAAAACTTATTTGTTACTACAATGTTTACATTATAACTATGTAATTTTTGGATAATTTAATTCCATAGTTTTGTATAATATAATCTGGTGCAGAAGCATTATATAAATTTTTTGTAATAAATAAGAACAATATTTGAACAATTAGGACTTGTATATATTGAATAATAATTGATTGTTATAAAAAAAGTGTACAATGTCTCAATAAATAAAAGAAATCATATTTTAAACAAGAAATAAGAATAAAACCTATTACAACTAGACAAGATAAATCACAATTGTAGTAGAAAATTACTAATAATGATTATGTACTACATCAATCCCTTCCACTTGAATAAAACTCATCATCGAGTTTTCTTGAAGAAAAAATCAATCAATCGGGAGGAAACTATTCAAGAATTTATGTCAATACTAATATTGAAGAAATTTCAATTTCTTGATGTTCTGCCACTCCATTATATTTGTTCTTATCCAGGAATAGTTCTGCATAAATTACCTCCCTAATATAGTGAGATATTGTAAAATTGGTGCGTGATAGCTTGAGCTTAATAAATCGATTGTTTTTTGCTAAGGTCAAATATAATTTCTAACCAAATATCTCATGAGTAGATTTTGGAAACAAACACATTTCATCGAGAAATGCAATTATTCCACCAAATTTCTTCTCAATCAGATCGAGCACATCTTGATTATCAACAAATTCTATGTAGCTCCTGTTTATCTTTTCTTTTTCATGCTCCATCTTAAAAACATGTTGGGTGAAATGTTGTCCCTGTTTTTTATTGGTGAAATTGATACAGAACAGCTCAAAACTACTATGCTTAAAACTTTCAAACCTGTAGATATCAAGAACTCATATTATTGTCTTTGAGTTTGGATCTTGTCTAATTGAGGTACTTATTTTTTCCACAACCCAATCAAATAGGTGAGAATACATAGTTTTAGCCAACGTATCACTACTACTCAAAGTAGCCTTTGGATCAAGAGTCCAAGTAATAACTTTCTCAGGCGTCACCCTCACGTCCTTAATAAGTGCATCTTCCAGGCTCTTGGGATCACACTTGAGCAATTCAGCAATATTATTAAGATGAAATCCAGAGTTTTCATCATCAATCACAGAAGAATCGATCTTGCTATTAAGAGAAATACTATATCATACCCTGATGACTCCAAGCAATGTTTCACAATGAACCTTGAACTTAGTCGATGCTACAATAGTAAGAAGCAACTTCAATACTTGAAAAGTAGTACTGTCAAGTGATAAATTATCTGCAAAACTGTAGACCTTGCCGAGAATATTAGTGAATAGTTGCACATTTTTAGCACCATCTAGACCAGGATCACCCATAAGGTGATTGTACCTAATGAGCTTATGGAGGCAATACAGTGCAAGCTTCATGACTCTAATGTTCTTGGTCTCTAATGCAATTCGAAGTAGATTCAGAACAAGCTCAACCAGAGCTCCTCCTAAAGTATGCCCTGCACTTTCTTAAGATGTCATGATAGATCCATTACTATCCGCAGATCAGCTAGCAAATTTCACCTCCCCAGCAGTAGCTGGAGCAGCCTTTGATTGATCTAATTCCATCTCAAATTTTTCGTCTCTAGTATCAGTTACACATAAATTACTTGTCACTTCAACTGAGGGTGCTGCTTGGTTAGATTGCTGACTGACGACATTTACAATGTCTTTAATTCCTTCATGATCGACAAGTTTAGTTCCCTTCTCTTTTGTTGAACACTTCCAAACTTCATCGTGCTCATCATCGGGCTGTGGCTAGATCTTGGAGTTTTCAATTACAGTTTCCATATACAAGGAATTAGTAGGTCTTGAATTTTCAACCTGCACATGATTTTCTTTTTCTATTTTAGTATCATTGACGGTAAAATTCTGATTATCTTGAATTACATATTTTTTAACCTCATCATCTGCCTTATGGATCTTTTTCTCTTTATTTATACTAGTATACACAAATTGCTCGTCACATGATACCAAAACAATCTTCTTATCATACAACCTAAACGCATACATATTATCTCGACCCTATGTAAATGGCATTTACATCATAGTACCATGGTTGTCCTCAAAGTACATAACAATTGTTTATCTCTACCACGTTACATATAATCTCATCTTTATAATATTTTCATAGAGTGAATGAGATTTTGCATACCTCCATATTTTGAAATTGCTGTCCTTGTGAAGTTTGATAGTAAGATGAGTATTTTTTAGTCTTGAAATTTAAAGCTTTCATTAATGCTTTGGACACCAAGTCATCACTACTCTTATGATTATTATCACTTTGCATACTTTATATTGCATACTTTATTGTTGATGGTGCATCGTGTTCTAAAAATTTTGTTGTGCTTCAAATATGACTCTTTTATATTTTCTCTATAGACTTTTGTAGAATCCTTAATAATTTGTGTGTATTCAAATTCATCTTAAATTCGAGGAGATTCTCTAGCCACCTTTCATCGTGTTTTAAGCTTGTTGAAACAACCGACATTCACAGCAGTTAAAGTTTGCAAATTCTTGTCAGATTGTTTCTCCATGGGCTCGCGATTCTTTTTAAGACTCAATGCAGTCACCATCTGCGTGATGTTATGAAGGGCTTCATTGAACCCCTCGATTCGTTGTTCGAGTTTGTCGAGCCTCCATTCGCCTTCGAAGGTTCGACTTTGTCAACCATCGGATTAAGGCACTTTTCTTGCTCTGATACCAATCTTGTGTGGAAGCATTATGTAAAATTCTTGTAATAAATAAGAACGATATTTGAACAATCATATCTTGTATATATTGAAAAATAATTGATTGTTATCTAAAAAATGTATAATGCCTCTATATTTATATGCAAAATTATTCCATAATTCTACTTATAATAGTAAACTAAAATAAGAAAATTGATAAAATCATATTCTAATCAATTAGAAAAATAATATTCTAAATAAAAAAGAAGAATAAAACCTATTACAACTAGAAAAGAAAATTAGAAAAGAAGAATCAATTGTGATAGGAAATTATTAATCATGATTATGTATTACATCATATTCTAATAAAATATATATTGTTTCCATTTTACTTAATTGTTTGACTATATTTTATACAAAAATATTGAAGCCAATAATGATGATTTAGTTCCATACATTCAAAATATATAGACACTCATGTTTGAGACCCCATTTTTATTTTTATTTTTGTGTAAAATACATTTTAAAATAGTATATTGATGAAGAATGTGTGATTAAAAAAAGAAGGAAAAGTTTGTGGGTTGTGTGTAATATTATTTTATTGAAAAATGTTTGTTTGAAAATAAGAGGAAAAAAAATATTTTTTTAATACAAATATTATAAATACAATGTTTGGCTCTAGTGGTAGGCTCGCCCCTTGAATAAGCCCTTGATCCTTCAAGTTTATTCAAGTTTAGAAATAAAATATTTCAAGTCCGGTCAAAAATCAATCAATAGGGCGACCTACTTACTGCCTACTTACTTCGATTCTAACCAAGTCAACTGCGCTTCGATCAACTAAGAGTCTAAGATCATCTGGTTTGGATCTACAACTTTCCTCTCGACTTCATTCTAGGTCGAATTTTATCTATGTTCCTTCACATAGATTAAAGACATTCTAAAAGCATATTTAAAGCTTTACAACTTTCTATTTAACCAACTTTCTATTTTATTACGATCTCATCTCACAGCAATGATTTTCATCATTAATTAGAAAAGGGGCCATATAAAAAATCACTCATAATTGACAAAATATGTTAATAAATTATTTAGACTCAACACATTCAGTGGGTGTTTGGTAGAGATTAAAATCAAATTTTTAGTAGATTGTGATATAAGTTTTTGAAATGTATGGTTGAAAAGTTGTGGGACCTATGAAAAATGTTGTTAATATTGATTGTTTAACTTTGATTTAAATTAAAATCTGATTTTAATCCGTACCAAACAGGATCTCAATGTTTTGCTTGTACATATCACCCTGGTGGCTATCCTAAGGTATAACTATGGGAGATGTATTAAATGACATTTTAGTAAAGTGCAAGTCTACATGAATTAGTTAAAATTTGTTTCAAATTTTAATATGAAACTCCTTCCTAATATTGAAGACAGTTCAAATCTTTTCAACATGGAAAGTTTAAAGACTTGATTCTAATTCATCCAATTGAGATTCTTAGCCAATTAAATATACCATGGAAAATTACTCACCATTCAATAACTCCATTAACTAGGTTTTAATGATGCCCATTCTTAGCCAATTAAATATACCATGGAAAATTCCACAAAGTTGACAAAATTTAGTATTGAAGTTATTTCCTAATCCCATTTAAAACCATTTAATTCCAATTTAAGCATCTTAAGTTCAAATTTTAATGATGCCCATTTACAATCCACACGTGTCCTCTAATATTTAAGAAAGAAAAGGATAAACAGTAGCAAACGTATTCAAGTGCTCCGTATTGTGCGTAGCACTTGCTCCGGGATTTTTTTTTTTTTTTTTTTAAGTNTAGCAAACGTATTCAAGTGCTCCGTATTGTGCGTAGCACTTGCTCCGGGATTTTTTTTTTTTTTTTTTAAGTGTTCCGCACTGGGATTCTCTGTTTTAGTCAACAATTGTGGGTAAGGGAGAAGTATATATTACCCTTTTGTTTGATATATGAGGATGAAAAATATTTCACAAATGAACAATAAATAATGGGGATAAAATGAGAAAAACATTAATTGGTATGGATAAAATGGAAAGACAAAATGTTTCACAAATGAACAGTAATATGCGGATTCGCTCTTTGGAAAAATTTCATAAAACATTCAAGGCCACTACCCACACGCCACCAGCCCACTAAACTAGACAGAAAATTCTTGAAATTATCCCACAATTACATTAATTAATTACAAAAAGAAAAGGATTATCAAGATTCACCGCAGAAAAATGCACAAGAAATCAAAACTTATCCTGAATATAAATGGAACAGGCTAATTGCCGGCAAGTTACAGCCTACAGGCTCGAATAATGAAAAATAAATCTCTAGCTAAGAACTTCTCCAAAGACAATAAATACAAAATTTTCTTTATTTTAGAGAATCAATACTTAAAAATAAGTTTCCATATATTCTCTATTTTAGCTCTTTTAAAAATAGGGAGTGAGTTTGATTTTTTTAATGTACAATTATTACATTTAATAAATCATATATTTCAATACTTTACTTCTTAAATTATTCAAGTCATATTTAAATTGATCGTTCCATTGATATATAAAATATTATATAAAATAAAATATGAAGAAAAATTAATAAATATTTCTTAAGAAAAACAAAATAAAGAGCCAACGTAAAAAGCTTGTTGAAATGTATAAAAAATTTGATACTTTAAATTTAAAGATTCTATCTCTAACATATAAGACTCTTTATAAATGAAGGGTTTCTTGGGGATGCTCTAAGGGATAAATCTCACATCAATTAAATACCGAAATATAAACCACCATATAAGGGTTTGGGTTACTCCTCTTAATAAGATTGAACTTTTCAGATGAAACTCTAACGCCCTATTTGATTTGCATTTTTTTTTCCATGGAAGATGGAAATTAAATTCCATTTCCATTTTTTTTCATGTTTGATTGACTAAATTTTCCTTGAAATTGATTTTCCACATTTTCTTGGTTTTTGAGGAAAAGATTTTCCCACAAGTTTGGTGGGAAAAACTTTTCTAAGCAGTTTTTTTTTTTTTTTTATTTTATTTTTGCAATGGAAACAAATTCTTTTTCCAATTATAACAAATTCTATCCCTTTAATGTATAATTTTCATGAAAAATAGAGCCAAACGAACACCAAAAGATTCAAAATTTCAATATTTTTCAAGTGAAAAACTATATCAATCAAATACAATTAATTGACAATTTCCAGTAAAACAAGTTTTGGACAATTCAATTCCTTGAAATGCATTTTCTTTCCACCAAATTCCATTCTTGCAATCAAACGGACTCTAAGTGTGTGTTGAATTGACTTTATTTTACATGAAAATGTCATTTTTCTATCCAAATTTTTACTTTTGAGAGATGGTTTATTTATCAAATACATTTAATTAATAATTTTCATATGATAAGTGTATTTTGTACATTTATTTAGGCCATTAAATTAGAGTATTTGTTAGTTATTTGGATGCGTTATAACTTAATTTTTTGTTAATTATGTTTAGTGTATTTTATACACTTATCTAGGCCATTAAATTTGAGTATTTGTAAGTAATTTAGATGAATTATAACTTAATTTTATGTTAATTATGTTTGTTAGGTTGAACTCAATGCAAATTGGTGGATTTGGAAGAAATAAACGAAAAACGTGAGAAACCAAAAGAAATTCAAAATTTGGGGACCATAGTGTAAACATCCAACAGTTGATTCGAAGCACAAAACAATGATTGAATATCATATATGATCACTTAGATGCAATTGGAGGTCAAATGAGTGAAATATAATAGAAGTATTTTCACAAATCAATTTCCAGTCAAATAAGTTATGCTCCGAATTTTTAGTCTTAACTTGAGATCCATTTTTTCGGATAGAAAACGCTCGAATTGGAAAAAATTGTATTTCTAGAAGAATTCTAGTCCTTTGAATTACCTTCCCAATACATTTTGAATCACCTCAATTGAATATCGGTCAAAATACTGAGAGTTGCTCAGGAACGAACCGAAACGAACTTGCGCGCGAGTGCGGGCAATTCATGGAGCGTGTGTGGCACCTTATCTTCCCCAATCTGAGAGCTATTTGGTTCTAAGACGCGCGCGGTAGTTATACCGGTGCGTACGCCCATTTTTTGGCCTAAACGACCCAACTTCCCAATATGATTTTTTCCCCAAGTTTTAATACAGTATTCGAGCCCATTAAACTCCAACGAGCAATTCTATCTGATTAAAACTCAAAGAAAAAAAATGCGCATGAATTTCAAAATTGATTTACTCAAACGAGTCATCATTTTGTGGGGGCATATTAAAGAATAATTCATATCGAATAAATATGACATTATAGATCAATATATAAAAGTTTGAGTTACTCGCTTTCATAAGGTTGACTTTTTTAAGATTAAAACCTTAAACCTTAATATGGTATAAAACTCATTAAACTCCAACAAGCAATACGAACCAATTAAGATTTAAAAAATGAGCACACGAATTTCAAGATTGATTTGCTCGAACAACCCTCCTCTTGTAGAGGCATTTTAAAAAACAAGTTCCACATCGGTTAAATACTAAAATATGGACCAATATATAAAAGATTAGACTTCCCTTTTTTATAAGGTCGATTTTTAAAATGAAACTCCAAATCTTAATACTAACTTGATAATAATAGAGATGTCAAAAAATTTCGTCCTTCCCACCTTGAATAGTAAATAGGATAGGGACGGAAAACATGATTTTTGTCCCAAAACTCATCCTGAATCTTTTATTTTATTATACTTTTATGTATTTTTAATTTAAATCGTATCAAAAAAAAAATAATAATAAAAATAACGAACCTGTAAATGAAAAAGTTTTAATTTCTGTAAATGAAAAAGTTTTAAACACCTTATTTCTGGTATGGGATTCACTACTTAAATCCTTCTGCATCATTTTTCTCAGTTTATTGCTCTATATTAATTTTGATATAGCGCTCTTCTCAACTTGTTATACTGAAATCGCACCACTCTAATCAACATAAATATTAAATTACTGTAATCACTTTTTATAGTTCACTCTTTGGTTTTGGTAGGTAGTCTCTAATCACAATTTGCACGCACTAAACATAAAAGTCAGTCCTAAGTCTCACAATAAGTTCAAGATTTTGTTCACATTTATGTGGCCAACTTTTATACTTTAATAAAATTTCACATACCAATCCGCGTGCAACCAGTTGCCTATAATGCATCTCTTGTCACATGGCCTTTTAAGGAATTTTGTGATATGCCCCTCTATAAATAAAACCTTAACCTCACTCTTTCATTGTGCCACAACATAGAAAGAAAAAACCACTGTTAGTAATCTCAGAAAAGAGGGAAAAAAAACCATCGTTCTTTCGGTATGATCATGGAGAAAAATGAAGTTGGTGCTACCAAAAAAGAGCCCAATTATAGAGGAGTCAGAGCCATGCCTTTTGTTATAGGTAAATTTTTACTTTTCTTGTTTCTGAATAATATGATCTTTTCTTGGAGTCGAGTTTTGTGCAGTTCCACTTCCTGGTTATAAAAAAATTTCTCGTGCTCTCTCGACTAAGATTGCATCTAGTTATGTTAGTTAATTTTGTGAAATTTTTTACTATTTTTGACAATTTTTGGAATCCTTGCAGGTAATGAAACATTTGAAAAGCTGGGAACAATTGGAACTTCATCTAACATGTTGGTGTACCTTAGTACAGTGTTCAACATGAGCACTATTTCAGCTACTAATTTCATCTATATCTTCAATGGAACTTGCAATTTTGGAACGATGATTGGGGCCTTTCTCTCCGATACTTATCTAGGCCGATATAAGACCCTTGGATTTGCTTCAATTTCCTCTTTCCTGGTATAATTCCTCTTCATAATCCATCATTCCGTGAAGTAGAATCTATGTAAAATTGTTCAAGCTCCAGTAATTTTTTGTGTCGAATTTTGTTAATAACAGGGGATGCTTGTGCTAACACTTACAGCAGCATTTCCAGCTCTACATCCTCCTAAATGTGGAGCAGGAGTGAATAGCCAATGTGTCGGTCCAACACCATGGCAATCTGCGTTCTTGTTTAGTGCATTCGGGCTGCTGGTGACTGGGGCTAGTGGCATAAGACCATGTAACTTGGCTTTCGGAGCAGATCAATTCAATCCCAATACAGATTCAGGGAGAAGGGGAATCAACAGCTTCTTCAATTGGTACTACTTCACCTACACGTTCGCCATGATGATATCTTTGACACTCATCGTCTACGTGCAAGCCAATGTGAATTGGGCTATCGGATTAGGCATTCCCGCATTTCTGATGTTCTTGTCCGTCGCCTTCTTCTTCGTTGGGAACAGAATTTATGTCAAAGTATTGCCTGAGGGCAGTCCCTTGACAAGTATGGCACAAGTACTAGTTGTCGCATTTAAGAAGAGAAAGTTGAAACTGCCGGAGCAGCCCTGGAGTAATCTGTTTAATTACTTTCCACCGAATTCAATCAACTCAAAGCTTCCTTATACTGCCCAATTAGGGTAACAACAATCTTTAGCCTATGCACTTTTATGTCTTGTCTAATAAGGTCGACTATATAGTATTGGACAATCTATCCATTCTGTCGAGTACTGCATAATAAACATTAATCAAGTGTTCTATAATTCAGGGTCCTCAATAAAGCGGCAATAATCACAACCAATGACAAGATCAATACAGATGGATCGGCAGCCAATCCATGGGGTCTTTGCAGCATCCAGCAAGTGGAAGCGCTAAAATGTGTGATTAGAGTAATTCCCATATGGATTTCAGGCATATTATACTATGTTATCATAGCACAAATGCAGTCTTATGTAGTATTTCAAGCCATCCAAAGCGACAGACACCTAGGCAGTGGCAACTTCCGAATCCCAGCAGCAAGTTACATTGTTTTCATGATGTTGAGCCTGTCAATATGGATTCCTCTTTACGACAGGCTCGTCCTTCCTTCACTCCGACGAATCACGAGAAAAGACGAACCCATTAGTCTCCTACAGAGAGTCGGGATTGGAATGGTACTTGCTATAGTTACAATGCTCATATCCGCATTAGTTGAAAACCACAGGAGGACGTTGGCATTAACTCGTCCCACATTAGGCCTTGTGCCTCGAAAGGGCGCCATTTCGTCCATGTCTGGTTTCTGGCTGATACCTCAATTGGCAATAGCAGGAATTTCCGAGGCATTCACCGTCATTGGACTAATCGAATTCTACTACAAACAGTTCCCAGAAAACATGCGCAGTTTCGCAGGATCTTTCGTGTTTTGTGCATCTGCAATGGCGAGTTATTTGAGCAGTTTCTTGATATCAGTCGTTCATCGGACTACGAGAGTGGGAGAAGCAGAAAATTGGTTGTCTCAAGATCTCAACAAGGGGAGACTGGATTACTTTTATTACATGGTTGCTGGTTTAGAAGTGATCAATTTGGGATACTTTTTGATTTGTGCAAAGTATTACAAGTACAAAGAAACAGAAAAAAACATTAAAGATGTTGCTATGGAGGAAGTACAACCTCAAAAACCCACAGTTTAGTTTCCGGATCAGACTTTTTGAGGGATTCATTAAACAGCAAGAAAACAAGCAGCACGTGGATTTTCCGTCCTGGACATGACTAAAATTTTAAAGCAGAAAAATAAGTCTGAATGCTTTTTTTCCTTTTCTTTTTATGATGAGGAGTGTAGGGAAGGAATGTACCAATCCTCGAACCACTGGCCCAGTTGTGTCTTTTACAACCTGGGACAAGGTGAATTGGTAAATAAGTTTAAATGTTATCAATTGTATTGTGGAATACAATACAGTATTGTCAAGCACTTCGGTGTTCCATTAATATATACAAATTACAAGAAAACTATTAGAGCATCTTCAATGCAAATGCTTAAAAAATTGTCGCATAAGCGAAAATTGGTATTTAAAAAATTCATCCCCCATGCAAATTAATAGGAACTCCATCAAACTGACGTGACATAGAAAAACACACAATGTCTCGAGCTCTATTTGATTCAGAAGCTCTATTAAACGAAGTAGTTTAACAAAAGTACATTTCCTTTCTAGACACATTTCTTATCACGATTAAGGCATGATTTTATTTTTATTTTGAGAAAATGAAGGACACATAGTAATCCATAAAATGCATTAGAAACTAATTGTAGATTTAAGTGACTATTTATTAGACGTTAATGACATGTAGAACGAAAATGAAAGAGTCTTTTACTTTTTTACTACGTAAATAGTTATTCGTAGAATTCGTTTGAGAGTCTCTTATACACTGTATCAATACATATGTTGGAATGATTTCTAAAAATAAATTTGAAGGGAATTAGATGCTTGATGTTTAAATATAAAAGTGATTGTTGAATCATTGAATTATTGATACAAAGTTCATATTAACTAGGATTATCATCTTGACTCTTGGGTCTCTTTGAATGTCCACTACTGAGAAAATTTGGAATAAACATTTTCACATGTACACATCTTGTGCATTAGATAAGCACACATCTTTTCTACAGATTTGCATCAACCATTTCCTTTAGCGTCAAGACATTATACAAAGGTGTAATACATGTAATAGTATCGTTAATCAAATTTAGATGAAAATTTTGACCATCGATCATCAAAGAACGTAAAATTCTCAAGAAATTCTTCAATTTCTTGCTGGAGCGTCATATGCTTCTCGCGTTCTGCCAACAAATGGGATATTGAGGAATAAACCCAAAAAAAGCATTTAGAAAATCGATTTGATTCTATCTTCCTTCTAATACAATTATTCCTACTTATAAGAACTTTATAGATAATGCAAATATATAGAAAAGATATGTGCATATATTCATAGAGATCTGCACATGATGTGTATTCTTGATTATTAAATTCTCTCAGTTGAAACCAATATGTTAATGAATGGAGCCTTATCTGAAAAGACATTTTGTGCCATGTACAGAAAGTTTATAAATAATTTTTTCGAGAAATGAGTACCTTAGAAATTATACTTTTATATTCGAACAATCAGAGAAAACTCAATTATTCGTATGGCTTACGCGAGGTGATAGTGAACAAAGTTTTAAGAAAAATAATGATGCAGTACGGGTAAAAGTTGTTAGGTTTTTAGTTATGCTAGCAATTTTTTAGACAAAAGGATTATTGTAAAATAATAGGATTGTTACAAAAGAATTGTAGAAGTCAAGGAGCCACCTATATAATAATTTATCTTCAAGAAGCCAAGTCAGTGTTGCTCAATTCTCTCCATATATATTCAAAATAATTTCACCTATTAAAATGAAATAAATAGTTCAGAGTGTGTTTGGTGCACATTAAAATGAGAGAATGCATTTTTTTGAAGTGATATGATGAGAAATATGTGATTGAAAAGGAAGGAAAAGTTATTGATGTGGTAGAAAACATTATTTTATTGAAAAATGTGTGGTGAAAAATGAGTAGAAGAATGAAAATGAAAAAAATAATGTGGGACGAACGGGGACTCAATAAAACTAGTACAAAATTATTGTATTATAAAACCAAACACATGACTATTAATCCAAATTAACAGTTATATTAAATAATATCTTAGAAACCATTTTCTAAGCAACACAAGAATACCTCAAGGTATCCACATGAATTTTCCCATAAAATTGATATTGTTAAATGTGATATTAGAGTATATAAAATGAATTCAAATCTTTTCGTTATTAATTTATAAAAAAAAAAAAAAATTGTACATATTTGATCTTTAATAATTAAAAATATAATTTACACATGAAAGAAGTGTGTTTGAACGACATTATTTTGGAAGAATGTATTCTGAAATAGTAGATTGACGGAGGATGTGTGATTGAAAAAGAATGAAAAGTTATTGACGTGATGAAAAATATTATTTTATTGAAGACTGTGTGATTGAAAATGAGTAGAAGAATGATAATGAAAATTTTAATGTATATCAAACAAGGCTAAATAATAAAATAAATATCTATTTTCTTTGCCATTCTGAAAAAGTGATTCCACCACTTGTTATAATTCCATGGTTCTTTCAACCATTAATTCATGTCTTTTTGTCTTTTGGCATGAAATTTACGCCAACTCTTTATGAAATATCTCATTGGAAACTGGAAAGTTTCAACTTATTCCTTGAGCATGTTGGAAAATATATTTGTCTTTTTTAAGAAAAAGTAAGTTGATCGAGAAACTGTCACATTCTGAACAAAAATTAGGAATTTTTCAATAAAATACCCATTTATTAAGATATGAATTTTCGTTTAAAATGTCAGTCGTATTAAGATAATTTAAATATTTTTATATGTAGTCGATAGGAGCAGTTGCGAAGCTATATATTTTGTCCCTGTTTGAGCCACATTAAAATTTTCATTCTCATTTTTTTACTCATTTTTAATCACACATTTTTCATCAATCTACTATTCCAAAATACATTTTTCCAAATTAATGTGGCTCGAACACATCCTTATTAGAGCTTCTGTTGAGAAAACATAAAATCAATCAACTTTGGACCAATCATATAATTAAATATAAATAAAATAATGAAAAAAAAAAAGGTATGATTACACAACATGACTTTGAAAAGTGAAATTTGTTGGGGATTGGAAGATTTTTAGTACTGTTTAAGGAAAAAAGGGTGTATTCCATTTGAAGTCTTGCTTGATTCTGCGGTGCAATTATGACTTTACCCCCGACACTTGACATGTTCAGATTTATACAGCCATCTATAATGATGCTTAGAGGGTGTTTGATTGAAATTAAAATCGGATTAAAATTGAAAAATTAATTATTATTGTTGACTTTTATTAGACGGATGAGACCCAATAACGATCATATTTTCAATTTTAATTCGATTATGAACCGTACCAAACATGCCCTTAATATAATTCACCTAGTTATTTCAGTGTACGTATAGCTTGAATTAGTGGAATGACATTGATTACGATGAATATTTTAATATTTCATATATTGGTTGATTATAAAAGGTTTTATGCAGACAAAAAAAAAAAAGATTAAGGACTAATTGCAATTTTAGAAAGAAAAAAATGCAAAATTTTGACGATTTTGATACTTTTACCACCAACTCCGTGGAAACCTTCTTATAATTATACTTTAACTCTTAATATTTAATATATGTTACATGTATATATTAAAATTTTGTATATAATTCCAGAAAAAAAAAAAAAAAAAATGTTATGAGTGTGGTCGTCCTTCCTCGCCCCACGGATGTGAGATTTTTTTTTTTTTTTTTTCCCTTAAGAGACTCCACAAAATATTGGCTCGTTTCCATTACATCAATCTTGAAACCATTTAAGTTTTAGACGGATCGAATTGTTGGTTTGAATTTAATGAGCTCTAAGACTTAAGAATCCATCTTACAGGGTCGTACTTGTTAAGAGTAATAATTAGAGCTTGTTTGGTTTAGATTTTTTGGAGGAAGAATTGGTTTTGAATAGTGATATGATGGAAAATGTGTGGTTGAAAAAGAAGAAAAAATTATTGATGTGATGTAAAATATTATTTTATTGAAGAATGTGTGGTTGAAAAATGAGAATTGATTTACTGTAGAATTGAAGAATCCTAACCAAACAGGCTCTTAGAGTTCTTATATGTTAAGTAGTATTTAGCCTCTGTTTGATACACATTAAAATTTTAATTTTCATTCTTCTACTCATTTTCAATTACACATTCTTTGATAAAATAATATTTTCCATCACATCAATAACTTTTCTTTCTTTTTCCACCACACATTCTTCATTAATCTACTATTCCAAAATACATTATTTCAAAATAATGTGGCTCAAACACACCCTTAATACTTGATCAATTTGAAATTTTAGTTTCAACACTGTCTCGAAAGAAGAAAGAATTTCTTCAGACCATTCTTCGGAAAATAAGAAAGGGACAGCTACATGAATTAAAGAATGTGTAAATGTGGTTTTTGTTTCTATTTGTTGTTTTATTTTGGTTGGCATGAAATTCCATGTCCAACTCTTCATGGACCATATGTCTCATGGACCTACCATCACATTTTACCATTTATGCTTGTTTCGAGCACTAGTGATTGTTTGTTCACTGGTCTTAACACAAGTGGTTGTTTGATTACTAGTCTTTTTTTCTAAATTGGGCTAAAAACTTCTCTCAAAGGTGCTTTTTAAAAATCAATTCAATGAGTAAACTCGATACAAGAATATTCACTTTTAACATCGAATTTTTTGTTGTCAAAACTAATTTTTTAGTTTTTTCGTTGAAAAATGATCGTTTAAAAGGTAAAAATTTTCGTGAACTTGTCAAATAATAAAGAGAGTGAATTACAAGAAGTTATCTAGATTAATGAGTTATTGTTTAGAAAAAAGATTCTCCAAATAGTATTTGTGAAATTTAATGTTTAAAATTGAATTATAATCTTGTCAAATCATAATTTTCGATTTTTTACAATTTTTATCAAAACTAATGCAATAGGGAGTTATTTTATTTTATTAATTTTTTTTTTTTTTTTTTTTACAATAGATAAGATTTTTAGGTTATATGTCAGGTAATTCATTTTATTTTCAAACATCCCTTGTAGCTTAGTGCTTCCACGTTCAAATTGAAAGTCATGGGATCGAAGCTCTTCCAAACCAATTCATTGTGCAATTTTTCTAGTTTTACAATCTTTATCAAAACTAATGCAATAGGGATGGATTTCGAACCTATATATGAGTCCTCTTCAAAAAATTTGAAAACTTGAATATCATAACACTTCTTGAATTTTAACCTTAAATGTAACAAAATAATATAAGTTTAGTGAAAGATTCGAACTTGTATTTTTCCTTTGAATTATACAAAACTTGATCATTATATCACTTAGTGAATATTGTTAATATATATAACATAATTATACATGTTCATTTTTAGCAAAATAATTGTTGTATTTAAATTTTAATATTTTATTACAACTGACGGTCAACAACCATCCGTGCTCAATCAAAATCTTGGATCTCTATTGCCCGTCCGTGCTCACTCAAAATCTTGGATACATCACTTCATGTTATGCTTCTTCCGGAGGAATCGCCACATGTATGGAATATGAATCAAAGTCAGAACCTTTGTGCTTTTTTTGCACTTACATTTCTACCATTCATGGAGGAATTTTTAATTTAGTGGCTTTCGATAATTGAATTTAATGTCTAACAATTTACAAACATAATTAAACCATCCTAGCCTTTAGTGCTCAATAATTAGTTTGAGTCGAATCATTATATAGGAATGAAATTGGGTTTAATTAATAAGCTTTATCGAGAGAGATAAATATTTAAGTTATAAATAAATAGGAATGAGTGTTAAATTAGAGTACTTTTAAAGTTTATTATTTTAATCGCACCAACATTTCTACCATTCATGATATTATTATTATTAGTATTATTTAGTGGCTTTGAATAATTGAATTGAATGTCTACCATTGAGGAAACCTAAACCATCGTAACCTTTAGTGCTCAATAACTTAGCCCATCTTAGATTGATTCTAGCCTAATGGATTTAAAAATTTATATTCTTAGAAAAGTACTAAAGAGTGTAGCCATATTTATTCTGAGGACTCGTTTGGCAGAACTTTTTAAAAAGTTAAAAGAAGATTTGAGATTCAAAAGCTGTTTTCATATTCGTTTGGTTAATTTTATAAAAAGTATTTCTTCTAGCTACAATTTTTTACAAAAAATTAGTCTAACATGGCTTCCCTTAAAACTCTTCCTGAAGATATATATTTTTTAAATTCAATTTTCAAACATTAATTAATATAGTTTTTCTACCACATGTAAATGTAAGGGTATGTTTGATTGCATTGGTGGAAAATGGGTGGAAAGAAAAAATTATACGGGGAAAATAATTGCCTAGAAATTATTTTTCAGGGAATAATTAAGTGTGTTTGATTAGTATAATTTTTCACCCGAAAAATTTTTAAATTTTGTGTTCGTTTGGCTTTATTTTACATGAAAATTGTCCATTAAAGTGATATTTTTTTTCCACAATTGGTTATAAAATTTGTTTCCATTGCCAAAAAGTTTTTTAAAAAAAATTCCTAAAAAATCATTTTTTTTATCAAAATTTAGTATTCGTTTGACTTTATTTTACATGAAAATTGTCCATTAAAGTGATTTTTATTTATTTATTTTTATTATTGGTTATGAAATTTGTTTCCATTGCCAAAAATAAAAATAGAAAAAACAGAAGTGAGAATTCGATTTTCACACCTTTTATTTCACTTCACACCTAGAAAATGGTGCGTGAGGTGAGAACTTTTTCCAAAATTGGCAGGGAAAATTTTGGACGTCAAACACTTCCAAAGGAAAATCTATGCTATCAAACATGGCCTAAATTTCATGAATTTTGCATTTATTATTCTGAAATGTATGTGCTTGACTTTCTTAAAAGCTATGTAAAGCCTTCATTTGTAAGATAAACATATAACTCAAATGAGTACTTTCTTCTCGAGTGTTCTTCTGAACTTGTTACTATAAGTACGCCCTTAGCCGTGGTCTAGCGGCTGTTAAATCCTGGACGTTGGCTATCAACACCCTCTTGCACCTGATTAAGTATCCAGTTAGGGAAACTGTAGTAAAACAAGTCAATACCAGAATTGCGCTGATACCACTTGTTAGGAAACCGACCAAATAATTAAAGAAGAAGAGTATAAGCAATATGAAATTTTAATGGATAACACAACAACCAAGAATATTGTGGAAGAGGAGAATTTTATTATATCAAGAAACACCAACTATTGTCTTACAAGATTTGATTCTCTCAATCTAATCTAAACAATTCTCTCTTATTTCTAATGTATACAATCGAGGATCTATCTTTGTTATAATCTCTCTATTTGCCTTTTTATTGCCTTTTCAAGTGCCTATACCTTGTGGAGTATTTATATATAGAAGCCAAATCACGAAGTTATGGATGAGATAGAAGTCCAAAATCACATCAGAAATCAAAACCGACTGAAACTCGTCCATAGCGGTAGCGCTTGAGCGCTACATCCCAGCGCNAGAATTGTAAGTGTATTTTGTTTCTTTAATTTGTATTTATTTCATTCGTTTACTTTAAAAAAAAATGTTGTACATAATACATTCATGTATAATTTTAACTATACCACGTATTGTAGCTAGTCCCAAGCTTTGACAAATATAATTTTCCGCATTTATCATTTTCCTCTCACTTTGATAACTTTTTTGATGAAATATAATTTCCTTATGTCTTTAAAATTTTGACACTTATTTATTGGATTATATTTGTAATAATAATAAATTAATAAGAATAATATTAGTAGTACATTTGGGTGGCCAAATTGTGCATCAACACGTTTTGGTTAAAGTTGGGTTCATATTTGTGGAATACGAATCAAAGTCAACGACTCAGTGCTCTTTGCACTTACATTCCCACCATTGATGACAGAATTTTTTGTTCAGTGGCTATCAATAATTCAATTTAATGTCTGCCAATTACAAACATAACCATCATACCCATAACATTTAGAGCTCAATAATTAGTTTGAGTCGAATCATTAAATCTGAATGACACTGACATTTTCGATAGAGTAATGTTATTCATCCCCATTGGGAATGCAACACAGTGTAGGTGGATCTAAATGATAGGTTAAATGAAAGGTGAAATTAAATTACTTCTTTAATTTCAACTATCATTTAATGTCACATTAACGCCACATAAATTGTGTTTGTAACCCCAGTGGAGATGAATAGCATAACTCTTTTCGATAGATTAGAATTAGGATTTCTAATTTTCAACAACATCCTTAACTTAAATTTAGATTATCATAGGATTGTGGGTTGTTCTTGCTTCATGAATGTTTGTTATGCTATTTTCATATCATAACTTGTTATTGTTGATTTTGGAAATCCTCCAACCAACTTGTGTGTTGGAAAGATTAATGATATAATAAAAAATTAGAGCTTAATCAAAGAAAGAAAGATGCATGGTGGCTTTATAATTCCTTGAAGGATTTCTTATTTATTGACCGTCTCTGCCTATTATATATATGTATTATGATAACTAGCTACAATTGTAATGGCACGTAATATGGTCGATAATGGTAAGTCATGAGATATTCGTCATTGTCAAATACTTAATCCCACAAAGTAGTTGGTCTCAAATGATGTAATCTCTATCGATTATGAGAAAATAAGGGAGAATCTTGAGGATCCACTAATCAATGGCTTACCAAGAGATTAAGTATATTATCTATTGAGAGAATGCTCTTAAAGCCTACTGTACAAGTACCTTTGTAATGGTAATCTAACTTTGATGGTAATCTAACTTTGATAACTTGATATTCTAAAATCTTGGTTCAAAAGGATAATTGAGTTATGAAGATTTAATGAACACTTCAAATTTAACTCCAACTCGTTCCATAGAGTGAAGACGATAAATTAAACTTTAAATAACTCTTGTAAGTCGGATAAACCAAATGGACTATGACATGTACCCTTAATATTCTACATCTGTGTAAGTACGAAGTGCAGCCACATAAATCAGAATTTTGAGACTTCAATTTTCTAAAGTATTTATGAACCCAAAAGTTATTCAGGCCGCGAGAACTGAAAGTGTTGGGGAAGATATTGTGTGGGTACGCGACGCCCAAACTGAGGTCACCTCATTGGCCCTTCGAAAGTGATGCTTTCCATTGATGCACTATCCATCGTGGAGAACGCCCTTGAAAAGGTGCATGATGCTTCTCACGAGGCCACCTTTGTTAAGGATGTCCACTTCTTTAAGAGAGGCGCGTGACGCCCCCATGGGGTCTCCTCATTTGCCCTTTGAAAGTGATGCTTTCCACGGATGCACCATCCACCGTGGAGAACGCCCTTGAAGAGGTGTGTGATGCCTCCCACATAGTCACCTCTGTCAAGGATGTCCACTTCGTTAGGAGAGGTGCACGACGCCCCCACTGGGTCGCCTCATCTACCTTGCGAAAGTGATGCTCTCCAGTGGACCCACCAAACTCCTCCTCTAAGAAGCCAATGTCGAAATCTGGATGAACTTCCCTCATGCAAGCTAGCATCTGCTAGGCGTTTCATGAAGCCCACTAGCTAGCGAAGTCATCATATTCCTTTGTCTGATCAAAATTATCAATGTAGCTCTGAACAGACACTTCGCCAACTTTCTTCACCTCCGCCTTCAGAGATTCTATCTCCTCCTTTTGGGCCTTAGTTAGCATCTTCAGTTCAGCTCTGCCTTTATTGGCCCTCTCCAATACCTCCGAGACGATCATTTGGTGTTCATTGGATTGATCGATTCATTTGGTAAGTGCTGGAACTTGGGAGACTGACTCGTGGAGTTCATTTTTCAACTGATTTACTTGTATCTTGGCAGCATCCAATTTCACCTCTGCCTCAATCCTTTGTACCTCGGCCTAATCGATGCCTTTTTAGCCTTCTTCACTTATTCTTCCCACTTCACTGATGCCTCCAAAATTTGGTTTAGCTCTTCATTCCTTTGTCCGAGGCTCCAAACCAGGCCCTCTGTCGCAGTGCACAAACTTAGCATGGGGCCACACAAGCGTTGGTGGCCGCCAGTAGATCCTCAATTTCACACGAGGCGATATGAGTTTGATAAACCTCAGTCCAGAATTTATTGTGAGTCCGGGCGACATAGGTGGTCTCAGGGGGAAGCATTTCCAGAATGGCCTCGAAGAGTTCATCTTCCTTGCTCCTAAGGAATTCACATGCTTTGTTGCAAGGAGGGGGATTCGCAAGCTTCTTCATCTTCCTCCGATGTGGCTCAACTGGTTAGCCGAATGATCAGAGGTTCTTTTTTCTACCACTCCGATTGGCACCTTAGAAGTAATGGTTTTAACAATCTCGACGGGAATAAGAGGGGTGTGGAGATGGCTTGGCCACGATCACAACCGAAGACGACGCCCCAGATGGGCCTGTCCTTCTCCTCTTTACCAGTGAAGTGTCCTCCACCACTTCTTCCTCTTCTAAAGGCGATTGCCTTTTACTTGGCAGGTTCAAATTTTCTGCCTGCTTCTTGTACGTAGACGAACTAGTCTTTAAGGCCCTCGCCTCAGTCACACTGTACTGGATGTTGACCTATGATTAAATAAAACTCAATTTGTTTTGATTATAATAAACAATATACTTATATTTTCTAACAAGTTTTATTGAGC
>CAIGRF010087948.1:0-27804 GCA_903798235.1 Fraxinus ornus
TGTTAGGTTTTTAGTATTAGCGATTATGTAGACCAACGAACTAATTTGTAACGTGTTGTAAAAGTCAAGAACCTAGTGTGTAATTTTAAGTTGGGTTATGAGGTCTAGGCTTCAAGCATGAAAAGAGGAGAAACACGGCGTCACATTTTCGCTAGCCTATCGCCTGGACACTACTCGAACGAAAAAAACAGAATCCTCGTCGCTCACTTGTCTTCCAGCTCTCGCTCCAGCGAGAGGTTGTCGTTTGACTATCGCTAGCTCTTTGCTAGAGTGACGGTCGATCCGGAAAAACCCTATTTCGGATTTTGGAGAGTTTTATACGGCCCATACTACTCATACACCTCCAACTATAAATACAAAGGGTCTTGCACGAATTTTAGAGGTTTCATATTTGTGCTTTCATTGAATAACAAATTCACATCATACTTGAGAGATCCAAGAGCATAATTCTTTGGTGAAAACATCCACATCATTCTTGTGATCCGGCAACCGAGTTTTGGGAAAACATCAAATTGAATAATCCAAAACACTTAACTTCCTTAACACTTTGAGGGAGGTACTTTCTCAGTTAGACTTCAGAAGTTTCTGGAAGTTGAGAGATGTTGGAATACAAATGCAGGAAGAAGAACATGAATAGGTGATTCCTGAGTATCCACTTGGAAGAGATAATTGAAGAAGATCGGGACTCTAGAATTTACATCGGATCTTGAAAATTACAGGAGGTAGATCGGGAGATCTAACATGTTGGCTAGATAGTATCTACAGTAGCATATCGTGAGTCTGGAGGAACAACAGGTCTTGGAGATTACAGGAATTATAGCAGCGAGATTTAGTTGAATTTGTTAGGCTGAAAATGAACTGTAACTCACATTGTCTATAGTGGAGGTAATTGGCTTAGTCCCGTAGTTTTTACCCAGTTGGGTTTCTCCGTCATCATATTAGTGTTCATTATTTATTACTTTTCATATTACAAACTGTGGTATTCAAATATAGGATAGTATACTTAATCATCTATAAACTATTAAAAAGTGTCATGTTGCTTTTAATAGAGTAATTACACACGTAAGGTCAAACTTAGTAACCGCGAAAATTTCAAATTCCACCGACACAAAGTGTGTGTGTGTGTGTGTGTGTAGGAGAGAAAATGAAGGAGTCATATAAGCGTGTGCAGAAAATTCATATGTGAGGTGCTACCTAAGTGAGTGGAGTTTTATTTTCAATCTAAATTTTTTAAGTCTATTTAGCTAATAAAAATTATTTCTTTCGGTGTTTAAATTCAACAATTTGTATCAGAGAGAGGCAGTCGGGGACAAATTGTTAAGCTTCTAGTGTTCGTGGACAAAGTGATATTTTGAAGCTTTCATTAAGCTTGCTTGATAACAAAGAGATTATTCAAGTCACAATGGATGACCTACAAGTGGTAGGCGGAGTGAAGAAGCTCAATAATTATAACTACACAACATGTCTAGTTTGAATAGAGTCATACGTTCAAGGGAAAGATTTTGGGACGTAGTTAGTGGCAGTAACGTGACACCATCAGAAGAAGCCACAACTTTGAAGAAGTGGATAATTAAATCACACAATAATATATTTGCTATAAAGACAACAATTAATGAATAATTATTAGAGCAACAAAATCGTGACAAGAGAGGTTAGGGATATCGATGAACTAATAGCTCCTAGTTTCTATGTGGAAAAATGAGGGCGTTATTCAATAGATTGTTGGTTTAAAAAGAAGCCAACAGTAGGTAATGTAGCGACCTCAAACAACAAGAGAAATATAGTTGTAAAGAAGAATAGGATATTGTTGCAACCACAACACTAACTAAGCATGTTTGAGAGGAGAAACTCAATTTAAGTCCAAAGGACAAATCAGTGTTGATAGTTGTCATCCCTAAACAAATGGAGTACGAAGACGACTGGACCAATGACTTAGAAGATAACATTATTATTAATGAAGAGTCTTCGTGGTGACTCCGCTGAGAGATGAACTAGCACACACAAAAGAAATGGAAGGGTTTGAAAAAGAAAATTCTTGGCAAACACCATATAGGAAAGAGGCTAGCAGATTCAATGTAATTTGATGACACATTGAAGGAAAATGTGGCAGAGCAAATCAATGAAGTACGATAGAAGCTCGAAAAATAAAAGATATGATGGAATCAATCAATGAACAAGAGCATGCAAATGTAACAAATGAATTTAAAGATCTACAACAGTCAAGTGATAAAGAAGAGCTTAAAAGAATGACATGAAATCCTTAGCAAAATGATGTGTATCAGAAATAGAAGAGGATGATCGATAGAGTCAACAATAACCAATTGAGATACGTACAAGTTTACAACCACAAATAAAAAAAAAAAAGTAGACATGAGAAATTAAGTACCAAATAAGCTAACCT
Source organism: Fraxinus ornus (assembly GCA_903798235.1). Lineage (NCBI taxonomy): Eukaryota > Viridiplantae > Streptophyta > Magnoliopsida > Lamiales > Oleaceae > Fraxinus > Fraxinus ornus. Next base: position 2,402 of record CAIGRF010087948.1, read on the forward strand.
TAGATGAAGAGAAAAGTATGAAAGAGCTAGATGTATATAAGATGCTTTAAATGAATGATCGAAACCTTCAAAATTTATTGAGTTTCATACACAGCTGGTTTGACTGAGAGAAAATAGTCAAATAAAAAAGTCGGCGCTGAACGAAAGAATTGAAGAAGTCACCACTGACTTCAAAAAACAATCCAAAATTTTCCAGGATTTTCACTTGTCGACAAGCCGTGAGAATTCTAGAAAACATTCTGTTATCCACTGCCAATTGAGAATTAATCTACAATTAAGAGCCTCAATTGTACATACATAAGTACCTATATATATATGGGCTTAGTGCATGTGTTGGTTTGAGGTAAATGAGAAAGATAGAAAGTAAATGAATCACAAAAGTGTGCATAAAAATTCATACGTGAGTGGAGAAAATTTGATACCAGAGCAAGGCAGCCGAGGACGGATTTTTAAACTTCTAGAGTTTTTGCACACAGTGAGATTGTAAACCTTCCGTTGAGCTTGCTTGAGAATGAGGAGGTTATTCAAGTCACGATGAATGATCTACAAATATTAGGTGGAGTGAAGAAGCTCAATAATTAAAAACTACACAGCATAGCAAACTTATTCGTATCTCCAGGGACAAGATTTGTGGGATGTAATTGGCGGCAGCAATATGACAACACCAAAAGAAATCGTAGCTCTAAAGAAGTGGAGAATTAAAGGAGCAAAACTATACTTGCTATAAAGGCAACACCTGATGAAGAATTATTGGAGTAAAGAAGCTCAAGACACATTTGCATCACTATTTTCAAAGAAAAATGATTTAAGGTTACAACTCGTGGAAAATGAGCTATTCTCTATTGCTCAAGAAAAAAATAAAAGTAAGTTTGCATTTTAAAGAAGTAAAATCTCTCCGTAGTGAAATTTTTGAGATTGACGCTATGAGTAAAATACCAGAGCTAGAATGAGAAGAATAATTATACATGCATTAAAACCAGAAATCAGAGGCTTTATTGTCGTGATACAAGGAAGTCCCGAGCAACCACTAATGGAAAACCTTGAAAATTTGCTAGCCGACCAAGAAGCATTGACCAGATGTTAGAGGTCTCAATAAAGAAAGACGAAGAAGAAGAAGTAATTTATACTTATAGAAGAAGATGTCGATCCTGTCAACAAAATAATAAAGAATTAACAGAAAACAAATACGAAGAAGGTTATCAGACAAAGAAGCTCAACAAAATTGTGGCAAGAAAGGTCAGGGATATCGAAGAACTAAGGGCTCATATTTTGTATGTGGAAAACGAAGTTAAGAAAGGTTTAAAAAGGTGCATACAAAAAGCAACAGTAAGATAAATATAACACTGAAGAAGAATAAGTTACTGAGAGTAGAAATTCAACTAAAGTCCAAACAATGAATCCACGTTGATGGTCATCATCCCTAAACAAATGGGTCACGGAGATGATTAGATCTATGACTTTGAAGATGACATCGTGATTCATGAAGAGTTTTCTTGGTAGACTAACTGAATGAGGACTGCCATACATAAAAGATATAAAAGTGTTTGTAAAACTCTTGGAAGGCACCGTAGAGGATTGAAAGTGTAGATTCAATATAATTTGATGACATTTGAATGAAAAAGTTGCCAGAGCAAATCAACGAAATAGAATAGAAGCATGAAAAATAGAAGATGTGATGGAATCAATCGATGAACAAGAGCATGCAAAGGGAACAAAGAAATCTAAAGATATGCAAGTGTCTAAGTGATAAAGAAGAGCTTACAAGACCGATACGAAATCCTTAGCAAAACGATGTGTATCAGAAAATACAAGAGGATGATCGACAAAGTCAATAAGAAGCATTTGAGGTACGTACTAGTTAACAACCACAAATAAAGAAATTGAGTAGATATGAGAAATAAGAGGAAAGTACGCTAACCTGGAAATATATGAAGAGAAAAGTATGAAAGAACTAGACATATGTGAAGTAATAGATGTTTTGAATGAAGAATCAAACACCTCAAAATTCATGGAGTTTCAGACACAACTGAGCATCAGTAAGAAGAAAAGAGACAAATTAAAAAGTTAATGTTGAATGGGAAAATTAAATAAGTCATCACTGATTTCAGAAGTAAAAGATTTTTCGAGGATTTTTAGGTATGCGGTAAATGTTTGAGAGAAAATGAGAAAGTGAATGAGTTATATGTGTGTGCAGAAAATTCATACCTGAGGTGATGCCTAAGTGAGTGGAGTTTTAGCATGATTCTAACTTGTGGAAGTCCATTTCGTTAATAAAATTATTTTACACGATGTTTAACTCAATAATTTGATATCAGAGCGAGGCATTCGAGACGGATTATTAAACTTCTAGAGTTTGTGCACTAAGTGAGATTGTGAAGCTTTTATTAATGAGGAGGTTATTCAAGTCATGATGGACGATCTACAAGTGTTAGGTGGAATAAAGAAGCTCAAAAATCAAAATTGTTCAACACGGCAAACTTATATGGATTTTTACCTTCAAGGAAAAGATGTATGGGATGCAGTTGGCGGCACCAATGTGACACGATGAGAAGCCGTGACTTTGAAAAAATGGAGAATTAAAGGGGGCAAAGATGTAATTGCTATAAAGATAACAATCAAATAAGAATTGTTGGAGCATATAAGAGACAACACCATGCCAAAAGATGCATGGGACTCATTCACAGCATTATTCACAGAGAAAATTGACTTGAGGTTGCAACTTCTGAAAAATGAGCTACTCTTTATCGCTTAGTGAAAATGAAGGTAAGTTAACATTTTAACAAAGTAAAATTTCTTAATCGTGCAATTTCTGAGGTTGTAGATATGAGTAAATTATTAATGAGAAGAATAATTATACATGGATTGGTAACCCGAAACTAGAAGCTTTATTGTCACGATACAAGGTTTTCCAGAGAAACAATCATTGGTAAACCTTGAAAATTGCTGGCTAACCAGGAAGCACTGATCAGACAAATGTTAGAGGAGTTTATACTTATATAAGAAGAAGTCGATCCAAACAACAAAATAATGAAAAATTAAAAGAAAACAAATATGGAGAAGGTTATTAGACAAATGCTTAACAAAATTGTGACAAGAAAGGTCATGAATATCGAAGAACAACTAGCAAGAATAAGAGAAATATAATTGTTAGGAATTTGAGGAGGTGATATGGCGCGATATGAAGTATAGATCGCACAAACAATAATAATATTAAAGGAAAGTAAAATAAGAAGATGAAATTGGCATTTGAACGAATACTTTATTAATAACAACCAATAAAGAGAAAATACAATTATGCAATATTATGCTTCCTAAACTGAATGAAGAGTCTACAATTTATAGGAGACATGTCCAAACCCTAGAATTAACATAAAATATGGAAACTAGGTTAAAAATCGCGTAAAACTGAAAAATAAGGAAATAAAATAAAATCGTGGCCCGTAACTCGAGCGAAGCTCGAGCTAGAAGCGAGTGAGGGCCTGTTGCTTGAGCTATGGCTCAGTGACAACGAGCGATATACACTCTCCTCCAATTTTGCACCTCTCGCTTGAGCGAGAGGTGGGCGTCCGTCCAGCGCCGTCAATCTGCCTTCTTTCCTTTTTGGACGTTATTTTGACATCTTCAAGTCCAACACTCCACAACGCAAAACCCTAGACCTAATTCGGATCGAATTTTGGTCACAAAACCCAACAATCTTCACTTTGACACAAATTTCGATGCAAAGAAAGAAGCTCTTAAACTTCTCCACCTGAAAAATAAGTTTGACTGCAGCGAAACACATTGAACTCTTCAACCTGAGCTAAACCTCTCGAATACTCGAAAATATTCTTCCTCTTCCACCATATCTAACATGGATACAAATGAACCCAATCCCTGGGTTCCTAAAATTCACAATGAATTCAAAATTTACCAAACAGGATCGAAACACACCCTGTAGCAGAATCTCCACTAAATGTTTTAACTGAAGGCCCCTGGATAGACTTGTCACCGTCAACAACTCCAAAAGCATGCACATTTAGATCAGCATCCCCACACCTATTCCAATAGGTCTCTCCCTAGCCGTTGAATACAATGGAACCACAGACTGTGGTGGCAAAGCGGAATTACCCATATCTCTCAAGCTCGACATAGTAGTATTATTCAAAATAGACCCAGAGCTAACTCTCAACTGTACTGTACCAAACTGTATTTCCACCATGGTACCAAACTTGTGCTGATGTTTCTTCATTGATTTTGCCCGACCTTACAAGTGTATAATTGAGACTTTCTCCTTCCTTCAATACATCTCGAACACCTTTCCGAACCTTTAAGACTCCGCCTATACCAGAGAACGTGTACCCTCTCGAATCCAAGGTACTCAGCGAGATGATGTTCTTCTTACAAGTCTGGAACATGTTGAACCTGACCAAGTGTTCCCATTGTTCCATCTACCAACTTCAATTTGACTCCTGACCTGATTCATTATTTCCTATGACAACGGAACATTGTATCACCGTTTCATATGATTTAAACAAATTTCGATTGGGGCTCATATGAAACGCACAAGCTGTATCCAAAATCCATTCCCCGTTAGGCTTAGATTCCAAGTAAAAAATCGTCAAAAGATCTCACTCACTTACAAAGTTCTATGCGATGTCTGTTTCACCTGAAGTCTATGATTGCCTCCACGATTTGCAGCTGAATTACCTTTACCCTGCAACTTCTCGCAATCTCTCTTGATATGTCCTTTCTTCTTATTGTAATAGCATACCCTATTGCTGAAATCAACCTCTTACCTCTTCACGAATCACCACAACCAAAAGAGCTTCATCATCTCTGGAACTAGCTCCAACCAAATGCTTCATCTTTTCCTTTAAGAACAAGGTATCATACAAGTCTTCAATGGTGAATGTGTCACTATTGTACAAAATAGTGTTCCTAAACGATGAAAACGAACCAGGTAGTGAGCACAACAGGATTAAGACCAAGTCCTCTTCATCATATTGTACCTCTAACATCTTCAGATCAGTGACAATCTCCTTAAACACGACTAGATGATCTTCCAATGATATGCCTTCTACCATGTGATGAGAATAAAGACTCTTCTTTAGATGCAATTTACTGGTCAGAATTTTGTTCATGCACAATTGCTTTAGTTTAAACCACAATGCAGCAGCTGTCTCATCCTTCAAGATGTCTTGAAGAATGTTGTACCTCTCGCTCATGTGAGGGCCTGTCGCTCGAGCGACGGCTCAGCGACAGGTGAGCGACAGACTCCCTGCTCCAATTTTGTACCTCTCCCTCAAGTGAGAGATGGGCGTCCGTCCAACATTGTCAGTTTGCATTTTTTCCTTCTTAGACCCTATTTTGACATCTTCAAGCCCAATACTCCACAACGCGAAACCCTAGACCCAATTTGGATTGAACTTGGGTCGCAAAACCCAACAATAACAGTGAATAAGAATAAGATACTGAGAGAAGAAATTCAATTAAAGTCTGAATGACGAATCATCGTTGATAGTCATCATCTCAAAACGAATTGATTACGAGGATGATTGGATAAATGACTTTGAAGAGGACATCGCGATTCATGAAAATCTTTGTTGGTAGACTTATCGAACGATGAACTACCATACATAAAAGAAATAGAAGTGTTTTGAAAAGGTAAATTATTGGCAGACGATGTAGATGATTGAAATTGCAAATACAAATTTGATGGAAAATGGTGCTAGAGCAAATCAACGAAGTAGGACAGAAGCTCGAAAAATATAAGATGTTATGGAACCAATCAATGAACGAGAGCATGCAAAGAAAAAAGGAGGAATCTAAAGATTCACAAATGTCTAAGTGATAAAGAAGAGCTTACAAGACCGGTACAAATTCCTTAGCAAAATGATGCGTATCAAAAAAAACACAAGAGGATGATCGACAGAGTCAATAAGAAGCATTTGAGGTATGTGCAAGTTTACAACCACAAATAAAGAAATCGAGCAGACATGAGAAATCATGAACAAAGTATACTAAGCAAGAAATATATGAAGAGAAAGGAACGAAAGAGCTAGGCATATTTGAAGTAATAGATATTTTGAATGAAGAATCGAACACTTTAAAATTCATAGAGTTTTAGATAAAGCTAGGCATGAGAAGAAGAAAAGAGTCAAATTAAAATGTTAGAGTTGAAGGGGAGAATTGAAGAAGTCACCACCGACTTCAAAAGTAAAAGAGTTAAAAAAAAATCCAAAATTTTCAAGGGTTTTCACTTACTGATTTGCCGCGAGAATTCTAATGTGCTTCTTGTTATCTGCCACCAAGTAAAGATTAATCTACAATTAAGAGTCCCAATTCCATAAGTACATTTATATATACACACACATTGTGCATGTATTAGGTATGTGGTAAATGTATGAGAGAGGTGAGAAAATTAATGAGACATATAAGTGTGTGCAGAAAATTCATACGTGAGGTGCTACCTAAGTGAGTGGAGTTCTAGTGTGACTCTAAATTGAGCAAGTCCATTTTGCTAATAATATTATTTTATTTGGTGTTTAACTCAATAATTTGTTATCAGAGTGAGACAGCCGATGATGGATTATTAAGTTTCCGAAGTTTGTGCACAAAGTGAGATTGTGAAACTTTTGTTGAGCTTACTTGATAACGAGGATGTCATTCAAGTCACAATGTACGATCTACAAGTGTTATATAGAGTGAAGAAGCTTAATAATCAAAATTGTGTAACAGAGGAAACTTGCATGAATTCGTACCTTCAAGGGCAATATTTCTAGGATGTAGTTGGCGGCACCAACATGACACAACGAGAAGCTACGACTTTGAAAAGTGGAGAATTAAAGCGGCCATACCTATATTATCTATAAAGATAACAATCGAAGAAGAAAAATTGTAGAAGGGACAAGACTATGCCAACTGAAGCACAGGACACGTTCGCAACATTATTTTCAAAGAAAAATAACTTGAGGTTACAACTTCTAGAAAATGAGCTACTCTTTATCGCTTAGTGACAAATAAAGGTAAGTTAGTATTTTAACAATGTAAAATCTCTCAATCGTGAAATTTATGAGATTGATGCTATGAGTAAAATACCATAGCTAGAATAAAAAGAATAAATATACATGGATTGATCCCCAAAATTAGAGGCTTTGTCGTTGAGATACAAGGTTGTCAAGAGCAACCATCACTGGTAAACATTGAAAATTTCCTGGCTGACCAAGAAGCATTGACCAGACAAATGTTAGGGGTCTTAATAAAGAAAGAAGAAGTAGAAACAATTTATACTTATAGAAGAAAAGATCAATCCTGTCAACAAAATAATAAAGAATTCGAAGAAAACAAATATAGAGAAGGTTATTAGACAATGAGGCTCAACAAAATTGTGACAAGAAAGTTTAGTGATATCAAAGAAATAATGACTCGTACTTTGTATGTGAAAAATGAGGCCATTATTTAAAAGCTTGTTAGCTTAAAAAGAAGTAACAAAAGGTAAGTAGTAACCTCCAATTGCAAGAGAAATAAAATAGTGAAGAAGAATAGGATGTTCAGAGAAGAATTCAATTTAAGTTCAAAGGTCGAATCAACATTGGTAGTGGTCATCCCTGAATAAATGTATTATGAAGATGACTAATGCGAAGATGGCTAGACTGATGACTCGATAGAGGACACTGTGATTCATGGAGAGTTTTCTTGGTAGACTTCGTTGAGGAGGGAACTAGCATACATAAAAGAAATATAAGTGTTTGAAGAAGAAAATTATTGGCAGACACCGTAGAGGATTGAGCTTGTAGATTCAATGGAACTTGATGACAAGTTGAAGGAAAATTGCTTCAGCAAATCAATGAAGTAAAGCAGAAGTCCAAAAAACACAAGATGTGAAGGAACCAATCAATGGACAAGAGCATGCAAAAGTAAAAAATGAATTTAAAGATCTACAAGTGTCAAGTGATAAAGAATTGCTTGCAAGATCGATAGAGATTTTAAGCAATATGGTGTGTATCATAAAACACAAGAGGATGATTGACAGTAAAAAAATTGAGGTATGTCCAAGTTTACAACCACAGATAAGGAAATCGAGCACACATGCTGACGCGCCATGAGAATTCTAGTAAACTTCGTGCTATCCACAGCCAATTGAAGATTAATATAGAATTAAAAGTCATAATTTTACGAAATAATTGTGTTTATATGGACTGATCTCCTAAGTACCGATACTTAGCTTAAGTACTAGGGTAACTTGCACACTACAATAGTTGGTGGGAGATAATATATGATAGAAAGTGAGAAAGTGAATGAATCATATAAGTGTGCATAAAATTCATACATGAGGTGCTGCCAAAGTGAATTTAGTTTTAGTGTGTATCTAAATTGTGTTAGTCCAGTTTGCTAATAAAATTATTTCATTTGGTATTTAACTCAACAATTTGATTTCAGAGCGACGCAATCGGGGACAAATTGCTAAGCTTATAGAGATTGTTCACGAAATGAGATTGTGAAGCTTCTATTAAGCTTGCTTGATAATCAAGAGGTCATTCAAGTCACGATGGACAATTTACAAGTGTTAGACAGAGTTAAAAAGCTCAAAATTCAAAACTATACAACGTGACAAACTACATGGAGTCGTACCTCCAAGGGTAAGATTTGTGGGACATGGTGACAAAAATGTGACACCACTAGAAGAAGTTGCTTCTCTGAAGAAGTGGAGAATTAAAGCGGATAAGGCCGTATTTGCTATAAAAACAACGATAAAACAATTGAGAAAAAATTATTGGAGAATATAAGGGACAAGAACATGCAAAAAGAAGCATGTGACATATTTGCAGCACTATTCTCAAAGAAAAATGACTTGAAATTGCAACTTCTGAAAAATAAGCCACTCTTTATCTCTCAAGGAAGAATGAAGATGAGCAATATTTTAACAAAGTAAAATTTCTACATCGTGATATTTCTGATATTAACTCTGATTAAAGTATTATAAGCTAGAATGAGAAGAATAATTATACATGAATTGAGACTTGAATTTAGAGGCTTTATTGTCGCGATACAAGATTAGCGAGCAACCATCACTTGTAAACCTAGAAAATTTGCTAGCGAACCAAGAAGCATTAACCAAACAAATGTTAGGGATCTCAATAAATAAATAAATAGAAGAAGAAGTTTATAGTTATAATATAGAGAATATGTTAATCCCGTCAAAAAAATAGTAAAGAACTAAAAGAGAATAAACACGAAAAGGTTATCTCATAAGGAGGATCAGCAAATTTGTCACAAGAGATGTCGGTATATTAATGAATTAATGGCTCGTGCTTTTTATACTAAAAATGAGCCCATTATTCCGAAGATTTGTGTTTTAAAAAGGAGTCGGCAGAAGGTAACATAGAAACCTCTAACAACAAAAGAAATATAATAGTTAAGAAAAATGGGACGTTGAGGCAACCACGACACTAATTGAGTAGGTGAGAGAGAGAGAGAGAGAGAAAAAATTCAACTCAAGTCCAAAGGATGAATCAGTGTGGTAGTGGTCATCCCTGAACAAATGGATTACGAAGATGATTGGATTGATGACTCGGGAGAGGACATCGCTTGGTGGACTCCGCTAAAGGAGGAACTACCCTACATAAAAGAAAGAGAAATCTTTGAAAACTAAATTTCTTGGCAAACATTGCTGAGGATTAAGCTTGTAGATTCAATCAAAGTTGATGAAAAGTTGAAAGAAAAGGTGTCACTAGAAATCAACGAAGTAAGACAGAATCTCAAAAAAATACGAAATGTGATGGAGTCAATTAATGAACAAGAGCATGCAAAGGTAAAAGACGAATCTAAATATCTATAAGGGTCCGTTTGATTGCAAATGTGGAATTTGGGTGGAAAGAAAATGAATTACATGGAATTGAATTGCCTAGAATTTGTTCTACTAGGAATTGTAATTAATTGTGTTTGATTGGTAAAATTTTCCACCTGAAAAATGTTGAAAGTTTGGTGTCCATTTGGCTTTATTTTTTATGGAAATTGTCCATTTAAGTGATAATTTTTTTTTATCATTGTGTCTAGAATTTGTTTCAATTGCCAAAAAAAAATAAAAAAAACAAATTAAAAAAATACCATACCGAATACCATTCGTTTGGCTTTGTTTTACATGAAAATTGTCAATAAAAGTGATATATTTTTTTTTTTAACATTTGTGTCTAGAATTTTTTACAATTACCAAAAAAAATAAAAATTTAAAATGAGAACCTGGAAAGCCATATTTTTTAAATTTCAAAAAAAAAAAAAAAAAAAAAAAGCTGGAAAATCAATTTCTACCAAATTGGTGGAAATTAGTTTTCCACAAAACCAAGGAAATGTGAGTGTGTGAGCCAAACCAAATGAATTCCATGGAAAAAAAAGAAAGTGTGTCAAACAAGGCAAACGTGGAAGTTGGAATTTGTTTTTCATTTTCCATGAAAAATAATGGCCTATCAAATAGGGCCTAAGTGCCAAATGAAAAAGAAGGGCTTACAAGACCAACACAAAATCCTTAGCAAAATGATGTATATCCAAAAACACAAGAGGATGATTGACTGAGTCCACTAAAAAAAAAAGAGGTACGTACAAGTTTACAACCACCAATAAGGAAATCAAGTACCAAGTATGCTAATCTAGAAATAGATGAAGAGAAAAGTATGAAAGAGACGGACATATTTGAAGTAGTAGATATGTTGAATGAAGGAAGAAGTCACCACTGAAGTCAGAAGTAAAAAAATCAATAAATAAAAAATAATTAAAAATCCAAAATTTTCTTGGATTATCACTTGCAATCATGCCGCGAGAATTCTAGAGAACATCCTTCTATGCACGCGAATTAAGATTAATATAGAATTAAGAGTCCCAATTCCACCCACGTTATATATGTTTGTGTGTGTATGTGGGCTTAGTGCATGTATTGAGAGGTGTGTGGTAAATGTATGAGAGAAAGTGAGAAGTGAATGAGTCAGATAAGTGTGTGCAGAAAATTCATAAATGAGGCGCTGCCTAAGTTAGTGGATTTTTAGTGTGAATCTGAATTGTGCAAGTCCATTTTGCTAATAAAATATTTCCTTTGGTGTTTGAACTCTTAACAAAATAAGCAAAGAATACAATCAATATATACTTTGGTTCACCATCATGCCTTCTTTTTATGCAAAATCTGCCCCTAAAAAATCCTTCATATTGTAGGAACATTAGGTTGATCTGCGGTGGAGGGAATAAGTCAAGTGGAATTAAGATGTTGTTAGAATTAAGGTTTCATCCATTCTATATATCTTTACATACTTCTTGATATATTATTTGTTTGTTTCATGCACTTTCTGTTACTGATAAATTATTTTTTGCAGGCCATGGTCAGCGATCTAACATTTATTGATCTATCATCTCTGCAAGAGAGTCTGAATAATGTGATTAATCTATAGCATCTATGCATCAATCATATAAAGGGATAACTTTTGCCAAGGCATGTTCTGAGCTTGAAATTATAAACCAATGAATAAGTCTATCTGCATTTTGCATTCAGTGTTTATGGTGAAATTGAATATTTTTCTATTCAGCATTTCTTTGCTTTTATGACTTGTGTTATATATAGAAATGATATTAGATTCTCCTCACTGGTTTATCCCCAAAAACCCTTGTACAAATTTTCCTACTGGTAATGACACTTTGGTGCAACTATAATTGAAGAATTATGTTAGTGAAAGCATTCTCCTCCCTTGTTTGAAAATATTTACAATGCTGAACAATACTATATCTATATGGTATGTTGATGATTTTCCACTTTTGTTTGATTGTTGCTACACAGTGTTATAGCCATGTTTCTTGTTTTTTGTGATTTTATTCTTCAACGAAGTTCTTGCAAAATAAATTAAACCAGTCTTGTGTTTGTGATGCCAAGCATCAAACAAGTTCTATTGCTACATTGGTTGAGCTATTATAGTTTAATTTTAACAACTAAAGGACACTATCTATGTTTGAGCTTTCATGGGTGTTGTCAAACGAGTTGAATTACGTGTCTAAGTTAATCGTAACTTTGTCTGTTAAAGGTGGAGAAGAAATTGGATTATATTAATCAAAGAAGCGTCTGTCCCATCTGACGATCCTAGATTAGATTACTAATGATTAACTCCTTATTTAAGCGGGATCCAATATTGCAAAAACATTTACCTTTATTTTCTGACAGAGCAAAAGAACGGCCAAATTATCAGTCAAGAATAGATGATTTGAATTTCATATGTTCTCAGCAAATGATGAATGTGGTAAGTTATATTTCTACGAGATGCAATGATAAAAGATTCCTCCACATAATTCAGTTTGAGGAATAATGTTGAGTCCTCATTATTTTCAAAATGATTTTATTCTATCTTATTATCAACCACACATTTTTCAAAAAAATAATATTACAAGCAAATTCAAAATTTTTTATTTTTTATTTTTTAACCATACATTCTCCATCAAAATACTATTTCAAAATGCATTGTGAGCAAAAAAAATGAGCATCAAACAAGCTCTTAATTTGTTGTTAAAATTAAGGTTAGTGAGATTTTATTGTTATAAAACTATAGAAAGACAATAATAAAATGAATGAACAAGAAAGAAAAATAGAGAATCAAAATTTAAGTGTTAATATTCATTATAATAATGACCAATATATATAGGGTTTCAATGGAAGTTAGAAGCTTAATTAAAATATATCTTGTAGAGAATCTAAGTATCTTGATAAGACTAAATATTCATTAATAATTATCTCATAATTTTAAAATATTCTCCATTTGATGACTATTTAAACAATAACTATCCATTTAAAATCATTGTTCAATGACTAACCAGTGGAAAAAAATAAAACGAAGAAAAAAAGAATATAGTTAACAGTTAAAATTTTGAAGTTTAAAGAAAATGCTGCCTCACAAAAATCTTATTAGAAAAATCCAATAGAATAGAACCTATATGAAGGAAAATAGTACAGTTTTTTCACTTAGTGTAAATTGTCAAAGATCCTTGAGTCGACTATTACAATCTCGTCTACCAATTTTTTGAATTATGCGTGTAGTGCTTTTATAAATAAGTTAGTCAAATTGTCACTCGAGCAAATTTACTGAACATCATTCTAAATCTCACATGTATAGAAGAACTTAGGAGAAATATACTTTGTCTTGTCCCCTTGATATATTCTGATGTTAGTTGTAAAATATAAGGTGCATTATCTTCATACAATATTTTTGGACTTTCTTTTGTTCAAATTAATTCACATGATATATACTCGCATATGATAGCTAATGTTTATCAACCAACCATACACACCCTCGACATTTTTCATTGATTATAATAGTTTCATAATGATTTGAAGATATTTTTATCAAGATTTGCATTATAGATTTCATGATATAGCTATTTCTTCACGTATAAAAACAAATCTTGTTTGCATTTATTTTTACTTGTACCAGAGAGATAATCTACAATATTTGTAAATCACACTAATATCCTAATTTTTTAAAATAAAATAATTAAATATTAATAGTACCTCTTATAAGGTAACAAAAAATATATTTAACATCATTCCAATATTTTTGAATTGGTGTAGAGCTATATCTTGTAAGCAAATTTACAGAAGAGCTATGACTATAGTACAATATGCACAATAGATTAATGATTTAATTGCACTAAGATATAGTAGTTCAGCATCAAAAACATTTTCTCTATTTCGATTGGATGAAATGAATTTTTTTACATGAAGGCCCGTTTGATAGCCATGATTTTCCATGCCCATTTTCCTACTTTTGTACCTGTTTGATAGCTAAATTTTCCCAGAAATCTTNTTTTCAGCTTTTTGTTGAAAAATATTTTTTGGTGTTTTGGTTGGTTTTGATTTTTCATTCTCTCTCTCTCTTTTTTTTTTTTTTTGCAATTGAAAAAAATTCTATCAACAATGATAAAAAAAAATTTCCCTTTAATGGACAATTTTCATGCAAAATAAAACTAAACGAATAGTATTTGGTATGATATTTTTTTTTTTTGCCAACTAGAACAAATTCTAAACTCAATGGTAGAAAAAATTATCAACAATTTTCATAAAAAATGAAGCCAAACGGAACCAAACTTTCAACATTTTTCAGTTGAAATATTTTACCAATAAAACACTAAAATAATTTCTAAACAATTCAATTCCATGTAAAACATTTTCTTTCCACCCATTTTCCACATTTGCAATCAAACGAACCCGAAGTGATGTGTCTAATCATATGTGATATCCATTCGTCAAATCTCACAAGTGTACAGATCGTGATAAGTAATAAAGTGGATTTATGATGTTCGAATATCATCTCAATAAACTACTATCTACTATTAATTTTTAAACTGACTTATCTTCAATTTATATTAAAATGGTAACTAATAATCAAATCAATTTTTTTTTCTAAACCAAAGTTCTAATAAATTAAATAACAAACTCAAATTAAAATTATAGATAAGATTATGTGATTAGGTAGTTAGGATTTTCGATTTCACTTAGGTTATTTAACATAGATCTAATTCCAATTCATTCGGCCATCTTTTTCATATGTGTTAACGATTGAATTAACATATTGTAGTTAGTGATCTCTCTCAAGCAACACTAATCATATTCATATGCCCGAACTTATTATATCTCTATATAATTTTGTACATATATGAACGCATTAATTTATAAGAATTCAACGTATATTGCATAGCCTATAATTATCTCTCGATCTCTTATAATATATATGTTAATTATTGCACGAGCTAGAATTATATATCACTTTTCAGTCTTAGTATTATCCCTAAATCAATCAATTGATGCACAAACAATTGAAGCATTAAACACACAATAATTAATTAACAGGTATTAAAGTGGCATGAAAATTTTGGAATTAAATATATAATAATAACCTTAAGCTACATCATCCATCCTAACAATAAAAGTATTTAACCATTCATAACGTCGAAATTAAACATGCAAAAGTAAAAAGACATTACCAAAGATTGATGAAACTTGAAGCTGCTCGTGTGTATATATTTTTCACTTCCAATCGCCTCTATTTCTAAATTTCAGCCCCTATTTTTTCCTACGAGCCGTAATGTTTGACCTTTTCTTCTTCTCTTTCTTTTCTTTTTCTTTTTCTCTCTGTTTTCTCCTGTGTGTATATATTTTTCTCTTTCAACTCTCTCTTATATGTATATATTTAATGCTTGCTTCCAAGTCCTCATATTATGAATTTTTCATTTTTTGCTATGTTGCATTCTTTTCTTCAATTCTTCATTAAATATAAAATTTTACCTACAAAATACAATATAACATAAATTATGTAGAATTTTATTCAAAAGATAATAAAATATCATGATTTAGAGTCTTGAATATGTGTAAAAACTACACTTATCACACCCCCAAACTTTACTATTTGTTTGTCCTCAAACAAAATTAAAACCTAGCAAACACACAAACACTCAATGCTAATTACCTAATTAGTAGCCAGTCAATCAAGTAAAGCAAAAATATTTAGCTAGCTAACTTTACTTTTTTATCTTAGGATTGAAATCATAATATTAAATCTAATCACAACTTCAAAATCATAATAAAGAAATTAAAATCTACTTTTTCAATGTAAAATCGACATGTGTGTATGAAGAATTAAGCATAACAATATAAATTTATAAGTTGTTTTAATTTTCGACCCTCAATGATCAAATATATCATTTCATCACTTATAAGATTCACACATCCCAAACTTATTTTTTTCGCTCTTTTCAAGTGTGTGAACTAAGACTAAATTTTATACTATCCTCACCTCTCTAGTTTATGTAAATCTCTTTAATTGCTAGTCAATATATCAATAAACAAGGATTCTTCATAATTTAATTGCTTCGATCTCTTGAACTTAACTATGATAATAATCCTTTATCAAAATTCAAATTTTCCCAAACAAGGGTTCGTGACATAACTAGGGCATTTGGTGTGTCTTATGTTTCATACACCTGTTTTTTCTCATTTTTTTTTTCTTTATTTGAAGCACTCTCTCCCTTAAGCCTTCTAAATAACTCATGTAACAAGCTTTCGATCGATGACTCCCAAGTCAGATGACCATAGGGTACCAAGTTTTAAAACACGTTTCCAGGTTTAATTGCTCGAGTCATAAAGGCTACGAAGAGCAATTTTCAAATAAAATAATAATTGTTTATGCCTTAATTAGTGTATTGTCCCTCATTAAACACTAATTTAAGAAAAACGACATCTAACTTGAGATTCTCACCCAATTTCGTCCTATTGACCTTAGACAATTGACACAAGATTTTTATTTGTTTCACACATAAAATCATCATTTATCTCAATATCTTCCCGTAAAAGTGAAATCCCCCAAAGTATTCTAAATTTTGTAGTCCAACTTATCTCAACCTTCAGCAGCCTCTGAAGTTCAACTGAGAACGTACCTTCCTAAAGGTGTTTAGAAGTAGGTGTTTTGGATTCAATGGATTCGATATTTTTTCCCCAAATCTGTGGTTGTATAAATACATGAACAAGCTATTGAATTTTCAAAGAATAATATGGAAGAGTTATAAAGAAGAGGCGCAATGAACAACCACATCAATTTCGTGCATAGGCTTGAATATTTATATGATAGGATAATTAGGTTGAATGGACTGAAAAAAATACTTCAAAACAACAAATTAGGGTTTTTCGGATCGACTTGTTGCTCGAGCAATAAGCTGGCAACAGGCAAACGACGCACTGTCGCTCGAGCGAGAGCTCAACGACAGGCGAGCGACAGGGTTTCTATTGTTATCGCTCGAGCACCAATTGGGCGAGAAGCTAACGAAATTACTTTGATGATTTTCTGCGAGAGGTTATTGAATTTTAAGAAGAATGTTTAAATAGATTGAATGCAATCACTGGTGTTTGTGTTATCTAGTTCATTGATTTCTCTATTGTGTAAAGATGTTATTAAATTGAATCTTGAGCACCGGTCTGGAGTTATTTAATAATTAGGGTTAATTAGAACGTTGGTTTCTAACTAACTAAAATTAAGGAGAGATAGGAAAATACTTCCAACGGTGAATATTCAGAATTTGAATTGAATTATCCTTGCATCTATGATCAATTGTGGATTTCCGAAGGTGGATATTGACTNGAATTTTCGACGGTGGATGTGGACATAGACCAAGATTAGTCTTTTGATTGTTTTCGTTAATTTAATTTCATTGTTAGTATCATTTACAATTGTTTGCATACAAAAACTCCCCAATCATTGTATGAAGTATAAAATATTGAATTACACACTATTCGTCTGATCGACCCTTACTTCCACTACTACATTAGTTTTAGAGGTTAAGGTATAATTTTGGGTGCCTGTGACAGTACACACCATAATTATAATGCGATTAATAACGAGCCATGCAAACATCCCAAAATTGTATTAGAGTAATACACTAATTGCCGTATGCTATACACTAAACCGTGTTCTATCTAAATCGGTTGAAAAAAATTCTCTAGGAGTTATAGAAATGCAGAAGGCCCAACATATCATTAAAGTTTGAGATTGTGACACTTATTTGAAGCAAACTAAATTGGATAAGCTTGAGGCTGAATCTGATAAATGCATATTTTTTGGGACAGTCAAAAGAGATAATTGAATATCAATTTTATAATCCTATTAAGAAGAAATTCTTCATCTCGAGACATACCGTCTTCCTAGAAAAGTAGTTCATTCTGGGAGCAAAATAGAACTTGAAGGAGTTCAAGAGTCGACATATATATAGTTGATCATATAGATGAACTTGAGTCCGATTCACACCTACCGAGGGACATACTCTCGATTAGGAAATAGAGATTCCTAGGAATATGTCAACCCTATGTGAATTTTGTAGGATGATTCGACCTCCAAGTGATACTAACGCATGTAGTAATTGAAGCTACGAGACCCTTACAAGATTGATTCAATCCCAAGAAAGCTAGAAATCAATGTTTAAGCTTAATTAAAAAAATATTGAACGAAGGAACCAACACAATGACCAACAAGATGTTGACCCGCGATTACAAGACTCAAGAATCTCATTCGATTTGTTTGAACTCTACAATAAATAATCTTGATAAGTTCAGAATTAATTGGATAAAAAAAACAGTAATGTCTTATAATTAGTCTCTCAGTAATTGTGTTCCTTATAATGAATGGAATGAATTCTATTTATATGGAACCCATAAAACGTATTTAAAAATGGAATTAAGCCTTAAAAGATATCAAAAATATACTATAGAGAGTTTTAACTAAAATAGAAGATTGCGCGAAATTTGAAAAATTGCAAGAAATATATTATACGGCCTCATAGTGTAAATCTATGCGGTCGCATAGACCAACTAAACTCCTCCTTTGCAGTTTCGGTAAAGAGGCATGTGACTGTATGCCCTGAACAACTAGCTATCACATAGTTGTTCTTTCCACTTTCTTCGTTCATTGCTTGAATCAAGTTTCTTCACTTCATTTCATCTCCCATGCCCAATATGAAACTTGTCCCTTTACTTTCCATGATCAATGTTTCGTCCACCATGACTTGAGTAAGTAGTCTCATTGTTTCTTTGACCCACTTCGCTCGCGACCTAGTCATAGGCTCTTCCAACAATCAATGGATCCTTCCTAGGAATTGCCCTCATATCATGGATGACATCATTTCCTCACTCTTTGAAAATATTCGACCTTGAATATGTACATGAATCAAAGATAGAAAGACTAGAGACATTAAAGGAAGGCGGAACATTATATTCACTAGGAAGATCTAATTTCTACGGATTGGCATTGATCTTTTTAAGGATTCGAAAATGCCATCTCCCCTTGGCTGCAACTTTGATTTTCTTTGTTCTGGAAATTGATCTTTCCTCGGGTGTTCCCACACCCAATCACTTAGTTCAAATGTAACGCGCTTTCTTCCCTTATTTACTTAAGAAACATAATGTTCATTTTTCTTCTCAATTTGTAACCTTACCTTTTCATGGAGTGATTTCACCAAGTCGGCCTTCTTCTTTCCATCTAAGCTGCATCTTTCATTCATGAGTAAAGCAATTAAATCCAAAGGTGTTAGTGGATTTAACCCATATACAATTTCAAAAGGTGAGTAAGAAGTAGTAGAATGTGTGGCCCTATTATATGCAAGCTTTGTGAATGGTGAACACTCATCCCGACTCTTCAAACTCTTATTAACTATAGTGCGTATCAATTGTACCATAGTCCTATTAATTACATTTGTTTGACCATTCGTTTGTGGGTGACAAGTAGTAGAAAACAATAGCTTGGTTCCTAACTTATTCTACAAAATCCTCCAACAGTGACTAAAGAATTTAACAACCCTATCCGATACAATGTTTCTAAGATTCCCATGTAAGTACACTACTTCCTTAAAGAATAAGTCCGCAATATCGGTGACATCATCAATTTTATGACATGGAATAAAATGTATCATCTTACTAAATATATCTACCACCACAAATATAGAATCTCTTCCTTTCTTAGTCCTAAGTAAATCCAACACAAAATTCATAGACACATCAACTCATGGTTCACTAGGAATAGGTGATAGCGTATATAAGCCATGAGGTAAAACATTAGATTTCGCCTTTTTACAAGTAGTGTATCTACTACAAACCCTATCAACATCTACTTTCATCTTAGGCCAATAAAAATGTTCACTTAGCAGCTCCAAGGTCTTCTTAACCCCAAAATGACCCATTAGACCTCTACTATGTGCTTCACATACTAATAATTCTCTCATAGAGAATTTAGGAACACATAACTTATTTTCGCCAAATAGATACCCATCGTGCCTAAAAAATCTATCTATATCACCCTTATCACATGATACATATATATTAGAAAATTTTGGATCATTAGCATACATGTACTTAACATATTCAAATCTTAACAATTTGGCATCTAAAGAAGTTAGAAGTACGTACCTCATTGACAAAGCATCCTCTAACACATTTATTTTACCTTGTTTGTACCGAATAACATATGGAAATGTCTCAATGAACTCCATCCACCTCTTATGTCTCTTCTTTAGCTTAACTTGACCCCTTAAATGCATTAAGGACTCATGATCGGTATGAATCACGAATTCCTTTGGCCATAGGTAGTGTTGACATGTCTCCAAAACTCAAACAAGTGCATCAACTCCTTATCATATGTAGAATAGTTGAGAGCTGCTACACTTAGGTTTTTACTAAAGTAAGCTAGTGGCCTTCGTTCTCCATTAAGACAGCTCCAATACCTATTTCTAAGTAATCATATTCAATCTCAGAAGTATTGTTAAAGTTAGATAGTGATAAAATCGGTGCGGTATACAACAATCCTTAATAGTATAAAAAGCATGTTCTTGTTTAACGTCCCAGTGAAATCTTGCACTTTTCTTTGTATTTACCATGAGTGGTATGGCAAGTGTACTAAAATCTTTAACAAAACGCCTATAAAAACTAGCCAACCCATGAAAGTTTCTTACCTCAGTTATGCTTTTAGGTGTTGACCACTCCTTAATGGCTTTGATTTTCTCCTCATCCACTTCAATACCCTTTGCACTAACAACATAATTACATAACCAAGAAAAATAACTTTTTCAATGCAAAATGTGCAGTTAGCATAAAATTGTTCTTGCCTTAAGACCACAAGCATACATCTTAAACACCTTATATGTTCATTTAGATCCTTACTATATACCGATAAGTCATCAAAGAAAAAACTAATATGAATTTACCTATGGATGCATGCAAAACATGATTCATTGGAATGGCATGACTAACCACTCATACAACCCATATTTAGTTTTAAAAGCAGTTTTCCATTCATCTCATTCCCTTATTCTAATATGATGCTAACCACTTTTAAGATCAATTTTACTAAATATGCATGATCCATGTAATTCATCTAACATATTATCTAACCTAGAAATAGGATGATGATACTTTACCGTTATATTGTTGATGGCCCTGCAATTGACACACATCCTTTAGATTCCATCTTTCTTTGGCACAAGTAGCACTAGTACATCACATGGACTCATTCTCTCCCTCACATACCATTTGCTCATCAATTCTTTCACATAAGATGGCTTGTTTGGAATGACAGCTCAAGTACGAAATCAATTTGATGTTCAATGCCTAGAATGGGTGGTAGCCTACTAGGCATGTCCTCGGAGAACACATCATCAAATTCCTGCAACAAAAAAAGTAGCCAAACTAGGGAGGGTTGTATTAGATTCCTCGAGATTGTGAAGTGACTCCTTATAAACCACCAAGATCATAGGTCGGTTCTCAACTACTATCATCTTCAACTCACTCCCTTTTGTAAAGAAATTCACTTTCGACTTTTCTCTTCTCTTATAGGACTTTTTATCTTTACTGTCTTGTGACTCTACTCTTTTTTCTCACAAATAGCCATTTCACTATTTTCTTTCTTGCTATCTTGTTGTGAAAGATCAATCTCATTCCCTTTTTTCTCAATCTTTTTTTCTTTCTCACTTTTCAATTTGATTTGATCTTCATACACTTGTTGTGGTGTTAACGACACAAGAATAATAGATTTTCCATTCTTAGTAAAGCTATATCCATTTTTGTACCTATAATGAATCACATTTCTATCAATTGACATGACCTCCCCAACAAAATATGCTCGGCATACATAGGAACTACATTACACATCACTTCATCATGATACCTCCCAAATGAGAAACTTACCAACACTCATATATTCACCTTAACCTCTCCACATTCATTCAACCATTGCAATTTGTATAGCCTAGAATGTTTTAACATAGTGAATCCCAATTTCTCAACAAGTGTAGTGCTAGCCACATTGGTACAACTGTCCCATCAATAATCATACTACATATCTTATTGCTGACGTGGCATCTCGTATGAAATAATCCAAGTCATCCACTTTGATTTGACCACTAAGAACTCATTGTGTAATCAACAGCTCTTCCACTACATACTCCACTTTCTCACCATCACTTCCAAAAACAAAGTCAAGTGTTGACTCAAAGAGATGGCTAGAGGCCATGGGATCCGAGATGAACTCAATGTATGTGAACAAGGTTTAGACTTTGATCTACTAGCCTGATGGGATAGAACCCACGGTTCTAAATGGGTTTACATGAAAAGGTTGACATTGATGGAAACATCCATACATACAAAGCAAGACTAATAGCAAAATGTTATAAATAAAGAATGAGTTGGCTTTGATGATACATGTTAACCTGTAGCCATGCTAAAGTCTATTCGAATTTTGCTTCAAATAGCTGCATACCATGACTATAAATTATGGTAAACGAATGTCAAAATGAACCTACCAAAGGAAGTGGACATGACACAATTCAAAGGTTTTGAATCCAAGTATACTTATAAGGTATGCAAGATTTATTGATCCATAGATGGATTGAAGCAATCCTTTGGTTGTCGGAATCTTAGATTTGATGAGAAAATTAAAATGTTTTATTTTATAAAAATCGATGATAGTTTGTGTGTTTACAAGAAGATAATGGGAGAGTTGTCATATTGATGATATTATATGTAGATATCATATTAATAGGAAAAATCATTCCTATGTTTCAATTGTTGAAATTGTGTTGTCAAATAATATCTCTATGAAAAATATGGGAAAATCAGCTTGATCTATAGAGATAGATCTAAAAGGCCGCTTAATCTTCACAATCTACATAGATAAAATTTTGAGAAGATTTTATATTCAGAAAATGAACTAAAAGATCATGAATACACTGATGCTAACTTCTAATCTTGATCTGAAAGTTCATCAATAAATTTGTAGTTTCTAATATTGTTGACCACATGCTTCTGCATTGTGATAACAATTGAGGCATCGTGCAAGCAAAGGAAATAAGCTCTCATCAATGATCCAAACATGTGTTAAGGTGGTATCATCTCATTGAAAAGATAATACAATGAAATGTTAAAAAGAAAAAAAAAACCAATTTCCTATTAAATGCAGATCCATTGACAAAGAGTTGACACAGCTTAAACATGATTGCCATGTAAACTCTTATGCTATTAGATATATAAGTGATTGGATCGAGTGAAAGTGGGAGTTTGTAAGTGTTATGCTCTAAGTCTAATCAACTTTAAATATAAAACACTTTTAATATATAATTGATGCATTCTATTTATGACAGATCTATTATTTAATTAATATTCAATTAAATTAAAAAATAGAGTCTATAGATTTAAATTTCAACAATTTGTTAATCATAATGAGTTGTGATTGTGAGATAAGGATATTGTTATTACGGATAGACCATTGCGTGTTACATTTTTTACATGTGAAATAAGTAGCCGATCTCACAAGATAAAATGTGATGATACTTAAATGAACACGTGAATGTTTTGTTATAGAACAAAACATTGGAGACCCGCTAAAAAGATTCCACATGGATAACTATCTGAACATCAGTGGTTAATCTCTAACGTTGAGTAGTGAGATTGGTCCTTCAACTTGAGGTCTCATAGTCTTATATGAGGACATTCATACTTTGATGATGTTGGATGTTGGTTCGGGCATGTCAACAATCATATGAAGGATGTGAATTATATGATCTACATTTTACTCAGTTAAGTAGATAACGAAATCCGTTACCGGGTGTGAATGATATGATATACATTCCATTCAGTTAAGTTGATAACGAAATCATTGGTTAATGTGTACTCATAAGTCTAAAACTCTTTTTCAACTTACATTGACTTAATTGTAGGATGAAAAATGTGATCGATAATTGAGATTGACACATATTCATATTTCGTAATTGATCAGATCATGTTGACGAAAAGATTTTATTTTAGCAGTAAACGAACAATTTTGGTTCTGTCATACAATGTGGTATTTTTCGTCACATGTATTGCTCTAACATCTTGATATCAATTTGGGACGACGGATGTGAATTGGTGATAAATTAAAAGGGATATTTTAATTTATCGATTTTGATTAGATCAAAATAATAATTCAAGTCATTAGACATCATGATCTGGAAGCAAATGGGTCACACACAAAAGGAAAACTCGAAGGATGAGATTTATCAATTAATTAATTAACAAGTATTGGACAATTAATTAATTGAGTTGATTGTTAATATGTTCGAATTAATTAATCCATGAACCAAATTTAATTAATTGAATTAATTAAATATTGGACATGATTAAGTTTAAGATATGAGATAAGCCCTTGGACTTTTACTAATATGCTGCTGGATTTGAAAATTCATAACACAATACAATTATATTTTTGCTAGCACAAAGAGAGAGAGAGAGAGAGAGAGAGAGAGAGAAGAAAAACCTAGTTCTCTCAACTTTTTCCTTGCGTGGATTTTCAATGGAGTCTGGATAATTAGAAACTATGGATTGCAAATCAAAAATATTATTCAAGGAATTTATCAAAAGTATAATTTTCTATCACAATTTCTATCTAAACACAAAGAAAATCATTGGTGTGAATTGAAATCTGTTTTATTTTTCGCTGTGCATAATTAAGTAAATTCCCAACAACTACTTAAGTCGAAATGAAGAACAATGAAAACAAGTAGTTCAATGACCTCATGCCATATTAATTTTGATCAACTTCCTCATTTTCTAACACGTTCAAGATAATTTTGTCGCTCTTGTGAAAAAAAATTACTGGGTTCACGTAGAACTTCAAATGAATTATATTTTCGTAATATATGTCCACTAACTTGGTGCCATATTTACTTGTTGATACGTACTCAAGTTACTTATTTTATCCATTCTAGCTCGATTTCACGTATCTTGTGAGTTAAATTCATCTTATAAAAACTTTTAATTAATAAGCAATAATCATCCATAAATCATAACCAATAATAATAGACCAGTTTATAGAAGTTGTCTTTTAGCATATGCGGAAACTTTTTACATATCCATTATTGTTTTGATAATGATTATAATTATGTGAAAGAGCAAGTAGATTCAATCACGTGAATATCTCGAATATTATGTTTGTTAAAGTAAGTACATATTTCAATGATTGCGTGCTATCTAATATTTTAATAATAATCATAAATTATTGTCATCAATGCAACTTATACTTGCACAGTAAAATGTTGATGTAAATTTTCGAACATAAAGAATTCTATCTTTCACTTTGGTAATCAATATCTAATCTCTTAAACTTTTTCACATATCCAACAAAAAAATTCATAAAATTTTACCAATCAACATCATACACACATAAGGGTGTCAGTTTGGTTCGCTGACTTGAGCGGCCTGTGGCTCAACTCGGAAAAATTGCGAGTCGGGCCGGCTCGCTAATGAGTTGAGGTTCAGGCCGAGCTCCATTTTAGGGTATCGGCACGAGCCAGCCCATGACAGCCGAGCCTTAAAAAAAAAAAAAAAAAAAAAAAAAAAA
>CAIGRF010087960.1:17282-34822 GCA_903798235.1 Fraxinus ornus
ATACTGGCAAATTATTAGTTTTGCCTTGATTATAACAATACTGCAAACTGTTTACACCATTCTCCCATATTACAAAAGCTAGTCTATGATCAGTAATGTTTGTAATTTGATCTATTTTATATTTCCAATCAATTCTGTACATGTTTGTTTATATTTGAATTTCTCGACTGCGGAATGAAGTTTTAGGTTTTAGAGATGTTATAATTCAAACTGTCAAATGTTTATGGAGACCTTGAGCCATTTCTTGCTAGATTGTTTGACACCCATGTTGGAGAAGAATTTGACTTGGAATAGTAATTGATGGAAGAATATGTGGTTAAAAACTAAAGAATTTTTTTTTTTATTTATGTGTAATATCATTTTATTGATAGAACGTGGGGTTGAAATGAAGAAAGAGAAAAAATGAGAAAAAAAGTGGATGTCAAGCAAGGGCCTAAAGCAATTTTAACATTTATATATTTCAATAGGGTAAAGATTATTGTGCTGATTGATTTCCCAAACCATTCAAATAACGTACTATAAGCAATAATGCAAATAATAATGCTATTTATTCTCACTATGATCATTATTTAATGTTTCAATATGAAATTTAGCTTTTGTTTGACACTCATTTTTGGGAAATAATAAATTTTGTAATAGTGATTGATGGAAAGATGTGTGGTAGAAAAGTAATACAAAGTTTTCTATTTGTATGTAATATTATTTTATTTGAAAAATGTGTGGTTAAAATTAAGAAGGAGAAAAATTTATAAAAAAATAATTGATGCCAAACACAGGTTTAGTTTATTATATTATAACGTAACATTACATGGGATCATAAGATAAGTAGCATAAATCTATTGCAGATATCAAGTCCAGATGCAAAGAAATCCAGTCCAATAATCAGGTGACCAATCACTTGCCCGTGTGTGTGTGTGTGTGTGGTGGGAGTGGTAAGTAGAAATAATTAGGTTGTTGTGTTTCAAGGATTAATCTACTTCTCCCGGCTCAATGACCGGGAGAAGAAACAGGGGCGCCAGTGGCGCTCGGTCATTGAACCGGGAGAACAAGCACAGCCCGTGTTTCAATGTCTGCACCTGAAAAGTTAGTTAGGAATAGTAAATTGAATTATTGCAGCTTAACATTTTTCAGTAGTGGCCGACGGAAGTGGCAAGTAGGGCCACTGGAAAGTGGGAAAGAATAGTTTTTGGCAGCTCAACATTATTGCAGATTCTTGTCTTTGGTTTTGGCTGATATGTTACGTCAATATGAAAGAATAGTTTGATTTGGCTTATATTTATTTTATTATTATCATTATTATTATTTTTAGTTGGTACCAATGAATATAATTAAAAGAAATATGGAAATTAAAATTTGGTAATAATTCACAGAAACAGTGAAAAAAAAAATTATGAATTCTAAACATACTTTTAAGCTTTATTTATATTTATTCTCAAAATTCTTTTATTTTTTTAATTTATTTTTATGTACTTATTTTGTACTTCAACCCAGTGATGGAGGTAGAAATTTTTAGCTTGAATTGAGTCTAATAATAATTTTTAATTCTCACGTTAACATCACATCTTCTGGATTATTTTCGGACTATTTTCTTTACTCATCCATGTAGATTCTTGTTATACATATCGAGACATTAATGGTAAATTTGAAACACGGTTTTTGGATTGAAAAATCGTTAAATAGTAAGTTCAAAATTAATAAGCCAACGATGGTTACTAGAACTATTTTTTCTATCTTTTGATTTTCATTTTGGTCTCAAATCTTTCAACTTAATTTTGGCTATGTTTTTTTTCCTCTTCAAGATAGGTTCTTAGTGCCGTGAAGTAATATTGTTGCAATGCATATTTCGGAATGAAAGTAAAGACAAATTCAAAATAATGAGCCAAAAATGGCTTCAAGAAATGGATTCAAATTTCAAACTTAATTTTTTATCTTTTAACTCTCATTATGATGTCACATTTTCGACTTATCTTCTAGCTATATTAATTCAAAGGTGTAGGTTAAGGGTACCATTTTGAATTATTCATAGCAAACTTTGGAACGCATCTTCCAATTGAAAATTTGTCAAAAAACTATTTTCAAATAACAAGTCAAAGATGATAACTGGAATGGAATTTAAAAATACGATTCCATTTTAGTTTATCAACATGAGTTTAACTAAATTTAATTTCTCTCATCTCACTTGTATAGTTAAATATAACATTCCATATTCAACCAAGATCAAAGAAAAGAAAGATCTTACGAACAAACACCAAACCACCAACTTTTAAATTATCTGTCAGAGTTGCTGAAGATTAGGGTGTCAAAGTTGTTGAAGATTAGGGAAGGAAATCGGTAGAGATGGCAATGGGGCGGGTTCGGGGCGGGNATTTCATAACTTTGTAACCACACATTTCATCAAACAGGGGTCTAAAGTAGAGGTGACAACGAGGCGGGTTCGGGGGTTGTCCCGTTTAATTTTTTTTTTTTTCAAAAATTTTCAGTTAACTAATTTTTTTTTTAATTTGTAGTTAATTATTTTTTTTTATTCTTCACGGGCAGGTTTGGGGCGCTTCGGGGCGGGGCAACCTCTTCTTGTCCCGCCCCACCAACCCGTCGGGGCGGGTTTATTTTTTCCCCGAATGGGTAGCGCCGAGGCAGGGCGGGGCGGATTTTTTTGCCATCACTAGAAATCGGAGTTTCGGTAGGGCAAGAACGAGGAGTTCTCGGTCCGCTTTACTGCAACGAGGAGTCCCCAGACTTGAGTTTTAAGGAGGAGGCTTAGCAACATTTACTGAGAAACTACCCCGACAGGGCAGCGGTGACCATTGAAATTCACTTGTCAGCAATGAGAAAGATAGAAAAAGAGGCAAGAGCTATTTATGATGACGGCATGGTGGATCAATTGTCGGGACCTGAGTTTAGATAGATGATGATTAAAGATGGTTGTTTATTCCTACAAATTGTGTTGCATGTTCTTGGAGGTGCCCAAAAACTTGGCTATCCTCCTGGCCATATCATATTTGGTCGAAAGAAAAATAACAAGTACAATCATATTAAAGAACGGATTGAGGCCATTTTCTTCGTTGGAAACCAAAATCCATTCGTAGTGCTCAAGGAATTAATGAAGTAAAGCTACTTCATGAATGTCTTAGGAAAGGGGAAATGGGAGCTACCATCAGATCTGTGTATGATTGCTTTGTATGAATTGTTATTGTTGCCCATACAAGAAACTCACCCATCTAGACCACTACTGTAAAGGCTTTCTAAGAAGGTGTTTGCATCAAGAGTCAATTGGCTCCAAAAGTAGCAGCCTTCTAATTTACTTCATGGGTTACAGTTGCTAATACTCGAGCCAAAATATGAAGGAGAAGAGGAGGATGGGGAGGAAGAAGAAGGAGAAGATAAGGACTTGGAAGGTCAGCACAAGCTAAGCAATTTACAGGATGTTGTCATCGATGATAAAATATCTTCTTCAACCACAGAATTGAGAAAGTCGGCCTAAAGCTCACAACATGGGTTATATAGAAAGCAAATGAGAAGATGTTTGAAAAGAAGAAGAAGAAGAATGAAAAACAATAATAGTTGAGAAGAAGCACAATTACATTGATTAAGCCCCAAGACATTTTATTGATATATACCTTTGATGTAAGGAAAGGAGCTTAATTTAGTCTTAAAGGTTGAGGCAATCAAAAATATCGGAGAATCTCGACTTGTTGAATTGTGAACTTGTGATAGTAAAATTCATCCAAACTAAGAGAGGGTAAAGAGTAGAATTAAATAAGTTCAACCTATGATACACCTCGAAAAAATTGAGTGAAAAGAATAAGTTTGGGGGTGTGTATCTCGAGAGATAAGAAATGAAATATTTGACTACTATGGGTTGGGAATTGAACCAATCATGAGCTTGATATGTTTACACGAGTTTATACCCACACACTCAAATTTTGCATGTAACGGTAGAGGTTGATTTGATTTTGTAATGTTGAAACTATTCATTGTGTAGATAGTTAAATTCTAATCCAGAGACACGGTAGGTTGTCAAACCATGTTTTGATTGGAGTTAAGCTAGTTTGTTAGAGGACAAACAATTGTTCAAATTTGGAGGATTCGATAAGTGCGTTTTACACACTTATTTACAGAGTATGGATAATTTCTAGAAGATGTTTTGCAGGATAACACGGATGAACATGGTGGAATTTAGGAAAAATGAGCGAAAAAGACTTAAATGGAAGAAAATTAAAGTTCAAAGGTTAAAGTGCAAATAGTCTAAAGATTACTCTGAAGAAGAAACTAATATGTAAAAGAGTCAAACACACGAAACGAGAAAACGGAGTTCGAGGACCAAAACGCAAAAGAATGGAGTTTGATTTAACTATAAGGTCTCATAGTATAATGTCGAAGGAGAAATTTCGGTTTCCTTATTTGAATAAAATTCTTATGGAAACAAATCTTGAGGCATCTTTTAAAAACCTACGGCCATCTAGAACACAAAAATAAAACACATTCTAAGAGCTTTTAGAGAGCATAAAATGAGGCAAGAACACGAAGATCGATTCCAAGACTTGAAGATTCAATTCAAGCATTATTTGGGTGATGTCAATTCTTCAATATTTCTTTTATTTTCTTCTTCATAACATACTAGGCTAGTTTTCTTTGTGTTAAGAGAACGATCAACCATGTAATATGAGTTTTACTCTTTAGTTTTATATACTTGATATTGAAAAACATTTTTGAACATTGAATGCTTTATATGATTTTCTTTTCTCCACAATTATTGTGCATGGTAGTTGTGTGAATTTAATGGCTTATTTTATGCATTTGAAAGAAGGAAAATAGGTTCGACATATATAAATGTTGTAGGGTCCAATAAGGGATAGAAATATACCGCTATTCTCTACGTGAATCTTTAAGTGTTCATAAAAATTCATGCACTTTTATGTGTTTGCATCCATCATAGAAATATAATTGGGTCATGTATAAAAGTAGGTTTAACATTACTCGAGAAAGATTGTTAAATAAAATAGGAACATTATTTCGTCAAAATTCATTCGTGTTATCAACATGTAAAACTATTGTTAAAACTGATTATTGTATGGGAATTCAGGATCCTAGTACGTTTGTTATTTATTAAACACATTAATTTGCCTTTAGAATAAATTGCATTTAAGTTAGTTAAGTTGCACATCATTGCATATGTAGATTATTTTAGTTATAATTTTGTCATAAACAAATACATCATATTATTCTTGTTTCGGTTAAGGTCGCAATAATTAGAATTAAACTAATCAATCTCCGTAGGATGATACTTGGTCTCAATTCCACTTTATTACTTGTTGACAAACCGTACACTTACGGTAATCTTAATTTGAAATATATTTTCGTGAACAAGTTTTTGGCATCGCTGCCAAGGATTGAGTTTAGTTTGATTTATTTACCTCGACACTAATTTGAACATTTTTCGTTATTTATTTCACTCAATATTAGTTATCTGAGTGTTCATATTGTTTTTCTTTTAGATATTGTATGTGAAGGTCACTTGACTGTAAGCGGACTCCAGCTGATCCAAAAATCGAACGCATCTTTCATGGTAGCCAAAAGGAAGCAAAAGCAGCACAACAAAAAGACCAAAACCAACAAGTTCAAATGGCTAATGAGTAAAACAATCCGATAGTTCAAGTCAACAAAGAAGAAGTCGTTGATCAGGAAAATATGCTTGTTGGGGATTTCATGACACCACAAATTATTCAAAGTCAATCCAACATTGTCTACCCTCCGTTTGGGCAGCCGAATTTCTAGTTGAAGACCAACGCTATTCCAGAATGGACATCAGTTTTATGGTAGAGCCGAAGAAACTCTACATACACACATCTCTCGATTATTGGAGATGTGTCTACACTTTCAATATTAGGGTATTCCAGATGATGCTATTAGACTGGGGCCGTTTCCACACATTTTGAATGATAAAGCACTTGAGTGATTAGATTCTCAACGTATCGCAAGTATCATTACGTGGAATGATTTAGCCCAAAAGTTATGCACAAAATTCTTCCCACCAGCCAACATAGTAAAGTTGAAGCATGACATAACTATCTTCCATCAAAGTGAATCAAGATCTTTTGATGAAGCTTGGAACAAGTTCAAGAACATGATTCAGAAGTGTCCTCATCGCGGTATTAACAAAGGACTCATGATCCAATATTTCTATATGGGATTGCTTCCATCATTCAAAAGCAAGGTGAATTCTTCATCTAATGGCTCTTTACCTACAAAGACAATAGGTGAAGGTTTGAGATTATTCAAGACAATGGCTTCTAAGCGAGTTGTTCAAAAGATATGTGGGCTTCTAAGCGAGTTCTTCAAAAGAAAACACCAGGTGTATACAAGGTGGATGCTTACTCAACTTTATCTAGTGAAAATAGATTCATTATTTCATAAGGTGGAGAGCATATCACAGATAGCCTATGCAGTATAAGCTAAGAAGCCATGTTGTAAAGAGTATAGAGCAGATCATAATACAGTAGATTGTCCTAATCTGGCACAAGGAATGGAACAAGTGTATTTTGCACATAGGGGACACGTCAGCGGAATAATCCACATTCAGATACTTACAATCCAGGTTGGAGAAAACACCAACATTTGTCTTGGACTAATTAGAATTAGAATAGGCCGCAGGGTCAGTTTCAGCAGCAGGAAAATAAGTTTCAGTTCGAAGAGATGTTAGGGAAATTTATGGAAAAGACAAATCAATACATAGAAACTAATAATCAGTTTATGAGAAAGACTGAAAGAACTTTGTGAGTGCTGCTATTAAAAATCTGGAGACTCAAGTGAGGTAGACGACACTTTCTATGACTGGAAGAGCAACAAGTTTATTACCCAGCAATACAAGAAATCAAACCCAAGGAACATGCCAAAGTAATAACAACCAGAAGTGGGGTGCAATTACTGAAAATACATGTCACGAGGTTGGTTGTGAGTAAGGAAAAAGTACCTTCTTTAGATAAAGAGTATGTGGACCAGATTGAACAAACAACAAAAGAGAGATCAAATACACATTAGGTTAGGGCAACCACTCCTATCAATCCTTACAAGCCTCCTATTCCATTTCCACAGAGGTTGAAAAAGCACAAATTGGATCAACAGTACACAAAATTTCTTGAGGACTTCAAGAAACTCCACATCAATATCCGATTCGCCGATGCAATCATCCAAATGCAGAGCTATGCTAAATTCCTAAAGGATATCCTATCCAACAAACACAAATTGGAGGAACATGAAACAGTGATGTTGACTAAGGAGTGTAGCGCCAGAATCTAGAAAAGCTACCTCCAAAGTTAAAAGACACAGGGAGTTTTATACTACCTTTCACCATTGGAGATAGTAATCTTGATAAAGTTTTATGCGATTTAGGTGCAAGTATTAATTTAATGCCACTTTTTGTTTTCAGAAAACTCGAATTGGGAGAGGCTAAAACAACTACGATAACTCTTCAGCTAGTTGATCAATCCCTCACTCATCCAAGAGGAATCATTGAAGACGTATTGATTGAAGTGGAAAAATTCATCTTCCCAACTGATTGTCTCATTCTTGACATGGAGGAGGACAAGGATATTCCACTCATATTGGGTGACCATTCTTAGCTACATGAAGAGCTCTTATTGATGTTCAGAAGGGTTAACTAATTTTGAGACTTGGTGAAGAACAGATTTCTTTCAATGTCTTCAAAGCCATGAAATTCTCACTTAGTAAGACAGTTGCTTTCCAATAAATGTAATTGAGGTGGTTCAAGACACATTTTAGCTACATAACCCGTCTGATGCATATAAGGCATGCATTGGACATTCTCAATCAGCTCAAACTGATTCTTATGTGATTGAGGAATGTGCAAGGTTTCTGAAAACCAATCTACCATACACGTGTAAACGCTATTTTGATGAGTTGGGAACGGGTCCTACATAGCCATTACCATCAATTCAACAGCCACCTACATTGGAACCCAAGCAACTACCGCCTCATCTCCGATATGCTTATTTGGAGGAGTCACCTACAACTCCCCAAAATTATTTCAAATTTAGTCATAAAGGTGGAAGAGAAGAGGCTACTTAGGATACTCAGAGACAATAAGATAGCCATTGGATGGTTCATTGGAATGCATCCTTTATATGGAAAGACCTCTAAAACGAAGAATCTAAAATCAGGAATAAAAGATGTTTGCTGGAAATTAGTTTAACAATAATTTTTAATTCTCTTGTTAATGTCACATCTGCTGGATTATTTTCAGATTATTTTTATTACTCATCCATATAGGTTCTTGGTACACATTTCAAAACATTAATAGCAAATTTAAAACACAACTTTCGTTAAATAGAAAGTTCAAAATTACTAAGCCGAAGATGATTACTAGAACAATTAATTGATTTTTTAATTTTAATTTTTGATGTCACATATTTCAACTTATTTTAGGACTATATTTTTTCCTCATCAAGGTAGGTTCTTGTACCATATTAAGGTATTCATTGCAGACTTTGCACTTGATTACGCCAAAGATTTATGCGGTGTTGTTAACACGCCCTACCCCTGATAAAGCTAGTGGACTCGGAGTGTGATGTGCGCCGATGATAGATACCAACTAAAAGTTGGACCCACCATCAAGGCTACTACAAAAGGAAACTTATATATCATTTTAATAAAAATTTCGGCATTATCTCCCCTGTAATTTGGACTAACCAACCTGTAAACAATTTTATGCAAACCCAACCATAATATCATATCAATGCTAACTCATGATTATATATCACGATATAGAGAAAAGCCGAATTCTCAAACTTTTACCATGAAAATACATCAACTATACATATGGACGCCAAATACATAGTGAGCCCATCTACTATTTACAATGATGTGGCTGACATCCAAAAATGAACATGTGTCCCAAAACACTGACTACATGCTCTACAAAATGAGTCATTCTAGTCGTCGATGGCTTTGACTCGAAATCAATGCTCAACTTCACAAGATGCCCAAAANGATAACCTAACTATTTGTCGAAGACGCCAGTGGTGTATTCCTTCGTCCCTGTCTCGAACGCTATTCATTTAACCAAATTACTCAAATGCTCTGATCTTGTTGAACTTAAAATCTTGAATTCCCAAAGGTAAGTTTCCTCTTACGAGGAAAAACTGGGCAAGTATCATCCTCCGTAGCTTGCTAGATTGCTTTCTTCAATGCGCCCAACAGTTTCATTAAATCCATCCTATACTAAGGTTGATAAATATACATCACAAACAACAAACTTGAGCTGATAAAAATTCAAACTTTTTTCCAGATATCAGTTTTCCTGTGTTCATTAACTGAAAGTAGAAAACACAAACTATGGAACAGGGGTTGCAAAATCAAAGCAAGAATTTTCATATCCGTACAAAAGGTACATGCTAGTTACAAAATGTAGAACTCCATTCACATCATCTTTTTCTCAGAATGTTTTACAACTCTTCCTAACAATAACCTGCGGTTCGGGTGTGTTTTCTAGCTTCCAACCTAAGCAATCTTTAGACACTGTCATGTTACAAATCAATGTATAACTGGCTTCAGAGGATGAGCCCTCAGTTGTGACAAGTCCAAGCTAGCATCTAGCTCTTCGTCTAGTTCTCCAACAATGCTTCTGCAAGGTTAAGGTAAGAACAATCATATGCGGGCATGTGAAAACTATATTTATTGGTCAAACACAGCTTATAACGTAAATGATATGCGGATGGCAAAGAAAAAGTAGTATATCATCTCTATGTTAATATTGAACTAAAATACATATAGGAACATAAAATTTATAACAAGAAATGATGAGAATTGATTATATAAATTTGGAGGTACCATACAACACAACTACAAAAGCAGGGGGTAGCAATTAACAAGTTCCACCCATTCTTACTACCCGTGAAGCACGGACAATCATACCCAGGTGGCACATTTGCATCCAACATGTATGCTCGGACGCGCCACACGATGTGCTCTAACTTTTATATGTTTTGTAAAATTTTCCGTGTTGAACATTTCCCCAAGGTATGTCCTATACATATTCTATGTTTAAAATTTTTGACCTGTGAGGTACGTTTCCTCAAATGTCAAAGGACAGGACAAGCCTAATTTTCTAAATTTTGGAATACAGGATAACTTGCTAGCATAAAGCTATCTTAAAGATAGGATGGATATATTTTATTCACTGCAGTCTTTTCCTTCAGCAAAATCTATATTGAGAGCAGTTTAGAAACATAAATAGTTTCTAATAGCAAGAAATAATATACAACAGTAACAAAATACATGTTTGATGCTTGTAAAAGAGTAGGAGCAGACCTTCGTGGAATACACCCATTCGTGAGACTCATCAAGAATTATATTAGTAGCTTGATCAAAACCTTTCAGAATTCTCTGCAAGAAGAATTGGTTATTTAGCAAAAGAAAGAATCAACTACGAAATATTCTATTATTGCGGCTCAAAAGCTAAAGGCTCACCACTATATTTCTCCCATCATTTGTGATCACTGAAATTGTTTCTGAGATTCACAAGGAATCAGAATTAATAGCACACAAAAAGAGATGTTAGGGGAAGCAAATTAATTCTCAAGAATATTTGGAAATTCAATTAGGAAAAGAGAGAGGACATACATTGTGGATATTGTAATGCTTATAAACTACATGAAAGGTGGAGTGTATCTTAGTTCTCTAGAGTTTTAAGATAAGGTGTGACACCTAGTTGGGCTCAGACCAAGCCAGTAATTTAATAAGAGGGGAGATATAATTTTTGGGGCCTACCTTATCCGAGGCAGCAGGGAGGGAGGATTTCGCAGTGGGAAAAGCCTGAGATAGCAATGCCTCGTGGAGGTAATTGATTTTACGTCAATCAATCAAAGACATGGTATCACATGGAATTCACTCGCTGCTATTTATAGAGTTTGACTGAAGAAATAAAATATCTTAAATAGTTCAGCTATGCTGGTCTTTACATCAAAGACTACACTGTTATAAGATGTTATTCTTAACACAATTTGTAAGCAGGAAGTCACAACAAAGAAACTATTTCAGGCTCTCAAGATAAGAACTCTTCAAAATCACCATTTAATTCAGGGCAAGGGGGCGCAGTACTAAACATTACTCCATTCACGTAGTAGATTAGCACTAGAGTATCCAGTTGATAAACATTGGTAATTCCTAAAAAGAACACGCAAATGCATAACATCATATATCAGTCGTGGATCAGTATAGGTTTAAGATTGCATACGGTCAACAAGATTCTCAAGTCCAAGCCCACTAGACATCTTCTGATCTCCAATACAAATAGGCACGATTAATAAGTCACTGATGCTTGGACCTTTGCGAAGCCGCTTCAATGAAAATCAAACTATTTATTAGTTAATTCACATTTCTGAAAAGCTGAACCAGTCCAAAAGATAAAACTCAGTGAAAGAAAAAGAAAATGCCTCAAATTAGAGCACCTAATAAAAAAGAAAAAAAGAAAGAAAACTACTTAGAACTTAGAGGTAAATAACCTTTTTATTTTGCTTTAGAGGCAACATGTAGTGACCTTGAAGAAGTGGATGATATGGACAACGGGAAATTGGAATCAAGAAATGCATATTAATTATAGTGATAACATAAAATAAGTCAACTTTTAAGCATGCTGTACATGCCATGATAGTGATAAATAAAGACAATAATCTCAGGCATCCATATGAGCACTCATGGATAAGAAGTGTACCCTATTCAGTATGGACTGCTCAGCTTCAACACCTTTTTTAGAAGATCGAGTTTTCAGCTCCTCCCCACGTCTCTATCTATCCATCCTGGCAACCATCAGAGAGATAGTACAACTGCACTACCCCAAACAAACCACAAAACCATATTCTATCTGCATAGGACATCACTTTGAACTCTTAAACTCATAGTTGGGAAATTGGAAAACTGCAAACATAAAATTGAAAAAAAGAAAAGTTTCAACTACTAGCCAGAGAAATTGAAAACAAAAATAGTTTATCGATATGAACACAAGTACTTTATGAAGTTTAAAAGGCAGACTATAAATTGAAACATAAAACAGTTGTATTTCATGGTTTAAATTACATCTTTCGCCCTTTCCAGCATTTTCCCTCTCGCATATTTTAAACATCACTTAATAAATGCTTCTTAATTAGCAGATCAAAACAACAAACAAAAACGAGTGCAGTCCCCTTGATCTGAAGATCCCGCGGCTTCGATTTGGCAACATGAGCTCAATAGGAATTTCGGGGTTATGGTTTACGATAGAGGGTTTGTGAGATAGGGTTTGTTGAGAGAGAGAGAGAGAGAGAGAGAGAGAGAGAGAGAGAGAGAGAGAGAACAGTGAGCAAAATTCGTTTCCCGTGTTTTGGAATTATACACGGTTTCTTGGGTTGATTTTCCAAAACGACATTTTGCCTATTTTCTGTTTTCAGTTCATTTTTTTTTTCTATTTTCAAAAACACGTTTTCTAAAATAGGAAAGAGAACGTGTTTTCATTGTTTTGGAAAATTGAAAACAGAAAATGGCTTGAAAACGAGAAAGAGAACGGGCCTTAATTTTCTGCAGGTTCTTGTAATGTTTTTTGGCTGATATGTTATGTCAATATGAACGAATAGTTTGATTAGGCTGATATTTTATTTTTTATACTTGGTACCAATGAATATAATTAAACGAAATATGGAAATTAAAATTTGGTAATAATTCACGAATACATTAAAAAATATATGAAGTCTGAACTTACTTTTAAACTTTGTTCTCAAAATACTGTTCCTTTTTTTTTTAATTTAATATTTTTAAATTCTTCTTTTGTATTTCAGCCTAGTGAAGGAGCTAGGAAATTTTCCACTTGGAATTCGAGAGGGAGCCAAAATTAGTTTGATTTATTTGCAATGCATTTTGCATCTTTTATATTGAAAACATTAAAACGAAGAATCTAAAATCAGGAGTAAAAGATGTTTGCTGGAAATTAGTTTAACAATAATTTTTAATTCTCTTGTTAATGTCACATCTTTTGGATTATTTTCAGATTATTTTTATTACTCATTCACGTAGGTTCTTGGTACACATTTCAAAACATTTAATAGTAAATTTGAAACACATTTTTTGTTAAATAGAAAGTTCAAAATACTTTGCCAAAGATGATTATTAGAACTATTATTTTATTATTTTATTTTTCATTTTTGATGTCACATCTTTCGACTTATTTTTGGATTATATTTTTTCCTCGTCGAGGTAGGCTCTTGTACCATATTAAGACATTCACGGAAAACTTCACACTACATATTTCCAAATGAAAAACTATTAAGCATTAATGACGAATTCAGACTAACGAGCCACAAATTGCTACTAGAAATGGATTCAGAAACTAACTTTTCATCTTTTAATTCCCATTATGATGTCACATTTTTTGACTTATTCTTTGGCTATATTAACTCAACAGGGTAGGTTATGGTTTCCATTTCAAATTATTCATGACAAACCTTGCAACACAACTTGTGGTTGAAAAATTGTTGAACGACGAGTTTCAAATAACAAGTCAAAGACAACAACTAGAATTTGATTTAATAATTTAATTCTATTTCCCTCCTCAACCCTTGCTTCAGCCCTTAAATTCAAGCACTGTCAACAAAATTTAGCAAAGTTGATAGGTGCATTTTGTACACCTATATAGGCTTTTAAATTGGAATATTTATTGGACATTTTAACGATTTGTGGGTTAATTCTGTGTATATTATATTTTTCAGCTAATGATTGATGTAATCAGCAAAAATGGAGAAAACGGACGAAAGGGCTAAAATGTGCGAAATTCAAAATTCGAGGACTAAAGTATAAATATTCAAAAGTTGTATCGGATCTCATGCCGAAGACAGGAGAGTGCTGGGTGTAAATTGGATGAGAATAGAAGATAACGAGATAAAGAAGAATCAAAATGCACATTTAAGAAAACTTAGGGACCAAATTGCAAATTTGATCCAAAAATACGAACCATGCACACGTATGGGCCTGAAGCCATACATGTGCAAAGTTAGCCTGCATTCCCGGCTAGAAAACTTAATTTTCTTTTTTGGCTCGATTCTTTTGTGGAATGATGTCAAAGATCAATTTTTAATCTAGATGGGGCAGTCTACCATATATTATCTTGCATATAAGATGTCTAACAAGAGGCAAGAAGCAATTTAACATGAGATCTTGAAGTTCAAAGCCAAGAAATTGAAGTTTCAAGCTCTTCCTTATATTCTTTCATTCGGGTGAAGTCCATCCAATACTTTTTATGTAATTTACATTCAAATATGCTAGGCTAAATCTTTTATGTGTATTGTATGATGACGAGAACGTTAGATATCTATTCTTCATTCAAAGAATATGTAGTTTGGTGATTTCTCGTGTTCTTAACTGATTGTGCATGATTATTTTATTATTTAAACGCTTGTGCATCATTTAGATAATTTGTTGCTTATTGTAGTATTAAAAGACCGACAATATGTTTAGACGTTGTATAATTGACACATGGGCAATAAGTGTTAGGAAAAACATTTATGGCAATTGCAATCTTGTTTGATAATCGTGTAAATGAATGCATCTCTTCGCATATGAATTCGGATTATAAATATGATTTGGTAGTGCTTAGGATAGGTTAGATTTATCTTAGGATAGGTTACATTTATCTTGGATAAGAAGGTTAAATAATATAGAATTATCGATTGTCATGGGCACTTAAACAATACTAAACTACGTAATTCCAGAATTGAAAGTAAGTACCAATAGGTGAATTTTATAATTTATTAATAACAATGCATTAACATAGTTCATAGCTCAAGATAAGATAAGATAATTACAAACATCTAAACTCTTTTATGTCACATAAATCAAGTTTTATAAACAACTAGTACACTATAGTTGAACTTTATTCATTGTAGAACGATACATGTAACTCATCACGTATTACTTGTCAACAATCTCGTACAATTGTGAATTTTGTGTGAACAAGTTCTTGATGCCGTTGCTGAGGAATAATTTTTTCAACTCCGTTTATTAGTTAATATTTGATTTGATTGTTCTTTTTGTATTTACGCTATAATCACACAACCTAATTCTCTTGTGTTTTGTTCTTTTCAAGCAATCAACATTTTATGCAAGATTCTGACGAGATCGAGCTTGCCCCAATAGATCCCGAGGTTGAAAGAGCCTTCAAACAACGCATACAAGAATAAAGAAAGAAATAGAAATGGCAGAGTACCAAAATTAAAACCAAAACCAGAATCAAGTTAAGGATCTACTTTAATTGCAACAGCAAGTTCAGTAGAGAGTTGTAGCCAACGAGGGCCTAATATTATTTGAAGACTCTATAAATCTATTGATAGTCTATACCTGTACAATCTTCCGTCATTTATTCTCCAATTGGAAAGGTTGACTTCCACCTTCGATCGGAAGTCATCAAATTTCTTTAAAATCATCAGAACATTTGGTTCTTCAAGAAAGCTATAGAGAATTCACGTGAATGTGTACGAGATTCCCAATGTTGTCTCAGTCACGAGGGAATGTCGGTATATGCCTTTTGAATGCATTTATTCCTTTACATTTTTAAGGATGGCACAGGAGAATGACTCCGCTTGTTACTTGCCGAGAACATCAGGTCTTGGAATAACATGATGCAAAACTCCACTATGAAGTTATTTCCGCCATCTGGATTTCTTCATCAAATTCAGAATGAAGTTCACACTTTTAAGAAGAAAGCCCTCAAGAACTATCCAAAGGCGTGGGTGAGGTTTAAGGACTTGTTTAGAATGTCCTAATTTGACATTCCTAAGCAAGTTCAGGTATAAATCTTCTACTATCGACTATACTCAGAATACTGCAATATGTCTGATGCTTCAATGGGTAGTTCAGCAATAAAGATGGATATTAATGAGGCCCAAGATTTTTATGAAAAGATTGTAGAGAAATCTACATGGTCGATCGATAGAGATTTTTTGAAAAAATTAACAGGTTTTCATAACATTGATGTAGTAATAGCATAACATCACAGATGGAAGTTTTAATAAAGAAGCTAGATATGTTGTCTCACTACTGCATTGGTTTGCATGGGTTACAGGAAGATCACGATACTGTATGTTGCCCTTTAGCCTCCAAGCATGTAATCCAAACTGAGAAAGTTAGTTGCGTACAGAACTTCTGATGTAGCAGAACAACCCCACTCTTACACTTACAATCTGGGATGGAGGAACCATCCTAATTTCTTGTTGACCAACAATCAAGATTAGGGATAAAGAAGGGATTATCATGGTAGACCACCGGGTTTCTAGCATCAACAACTTCAATATAGAAAGCCAACATTGGAAGACCTTCTCAACCAGTAAATCGCAAAGACTAAGACTAACTTTCAGAATTAATAGACCTCTATCGTGAACTTGGAACATAAGGTGGGATAGATAGCAGTCATTTTATCAGGTAGAACTCAAAGAGTTTTACTGAAAACACAAAGACAAATCTAAAAGAATAAATAAAGGCCATCAATGTATGTTGTGGAGTTCAGTTACCAGAAATACATGTGAAATGGCCAGCTACTGCTACAAAAAAGGTACCTACCATGGGGGATGAACACATGGATTAGTCTGACAAAACCATTGAGTAAAATCAATTAAAGTCTTCAAATAGTTTATAGGTTAAGGCAATCATTTTCTGCCAAACCATAGGTGCATTCGATTTTATTCCTGTAATGATCGCTGAAACACAAGCTTGATAAGCATTTCCTAAATTCTTTGATGTGTTCAAAACGTTGCATATCAACATACCATTTGTAGAAGTTTTAGCCCAGATGCCCAACTATATTATAAAGGACATACTGTCAAAAAAGAGGAAGTTGTTGGATAGTGAAAGAGTCATACTGACCAAAGAGTGCAGTGTGATACTCCAACACAAGTTACCATCAAAATTAAAAGATCCATGGAGTTTTACTATTCCTTACAACATTGGTAACAAACATATCGATAAAGAACTATGTGATCTAGAAACAAGTATTAACTTAATACCTTTATCTCTTTTCAAAAAAGTAGGTTTGGGAAAAGTAAAAGCCACTACAGTTTCATTGCAGCTGGCTGACAAGTTGATCAAACACCCTCATGGCATTGTTGAAGACATATTAGTAAAGGTTGTTAAGTTTATTTACCTAGCGGACTTTATTATCCTAGATATGAAAGAAGGCAAAGATCATTCTCATATTGGGTCATCCATTTTCATCTATGATAGAGCATTGATGTACAGAAGGGTCAATTAATTTTGAGGTTGGATGAAGAGATATTGACAATCAATGTATTCAAGCATTCAAACTCCAAGTGGATCAAATTTTTGCTTGTTGGTTGATGTGATTGAAGGTTTAGATTTGATCATCATCCAGATCCACTCAAGGCTTGCTTGGTACATTTTCTAGATTTTCCATCTGAAAGAGAAGAAGCAAAAGAATGTATTCAATACTTAGCGGCCATTCTATCGTTCTTTAAGTAGCCATATTTGGAGCTTGGTAAAGGTCTTACAAA
>CAIGRF010088028.1:1646-24433 GCA_903798235.1 Fraxinus ornus
ATATAATTTTTACGTTTACGTGCGTTTACATATATATTGAATAATTTTTTTAATATTATGTATAAATATTAATAAACGACCTTGTTCTTACGTCGCTGATTGTCAGCGTTGTCCACTCGGGCTGGGCTAGATTGATGGGTCTGTCCCTGAGTGCCAATGCCAATAGCGAAATGATCTCACTTATTTTATTTTTCTTCTTTATTCACTTATCTATCCATTGTTTGACAATTTATTTCGTGGGTTGATGGTGAGCTTAGTTCTTTTATCTTGTCGAATCTCTGAGGCATACTTAATTGGCCTAGGAATTTCGAAACATGAAATATACAATTGGATTTTATTTATTGTCCGAGTAGCAAGTTGATTTTTCATTTTTTTGTAATTGTACAGTCATAAAACCATCTAAATATACGTTGTGATATTAGAGGCACCAACAATTATCTATTACGGCCAATAAGAAGAAGTCTACTCAATCTACACTCTACGTAGAGCACTCCATGCCTGACCGCCTACCACTATGATGTCCTCTACATTCATGCTAGGCCGCCTACCACTATGAGCCCATCTACATTCATGCTAGGCCCCCTACCACTATGAAGCCGTGTACATTCATGTTGGGTTGTCTACCGCTATGAGGCCCTCTACATTAATGTTGGGCTATCTACCACTGTGAAATCAATACGACACTTAACCATAAAAATGTCATTTTGTTGGATAGGAACCAATCAACAGTAATCATAATACAACCAACTACTGGATAGGTAGAGGTCTTCTACTCATGAAGTGGAGGTAGTGGGAGACACTACATGGGACACATGTCACGTTAACCGTCGGGGAGTTATATGGTTTCAGACACCTTTAAATATTCATAAGGCAGGATATACATGAATCTTGAGATTCTAGCTATCTGAATATGCATTCGATCTTTTCTTTCTAAGATTACATTCTTGAATCCCTCATTAATTCTCACATTGAAGGTAAAATAAAGGGAAAAGCCCCAAATTTATTTCATAGGTAGCATTTGTTCAGTAGAAGTACCTTGCAATGCCAAGAGGGCATGGAGGCTTGTTTCGTGACCATTTCATTGTGCACAAAGGCTTGTTTCATAACCATCTCATTAGCGTCGTCTGTGGGAAACCACTGAATAGAAAAGATATGTCAAGGAGAATGAATAGGAGTGAAATGTGTATAGTCAAGAATACAGTAGAGACAGAGTCATAGTCCATTGCAACCTCGCTGCTACCACAATATGTGACACTGAGCTAATTTAGTATTTTGAGGTCATATTTGAGCAACTACCTTAAGTGGCACAAGCAGTTGTCTCACCTGTTATTCAGTCAACAATAGGAGACTTGGGGGCTACATGGGTTGTAGTTCCACAGATTTCTCGACCCTTGGTAGACTTGGAACAAAGGATGGAGGAAATGATTACCTAACAGTTAGATGATACATTACCCAATGACAGACGTATGCAAGTGGTTTTGGAAGAAGACCCAACTATACCTCCGAGATCATGGCGATCCCTCTACGGAAAGGCTTCAAACAATCGATGATAGATGCATATGATGGAGTCACAGATCCGCTTGACCACCTTCGAACCTTTGTTGATTTAATGAGACTCTATGCAGTCATGGATGTAGAGATGTGCCGGTCTTTTCCCCTGACACTCAGGAGAGAGACCATAGACTATATGGCCACTTTGGCACCACAATCTATAAAAAACATTTGATGAGATCTCTAGGAAATTTGTAACTTACTTCTTAAGTAACACGAGGAAGATGAGGACATCCATTGGATTGATGCAGGTTGTAAAAATAAAAAGATGAATCTTTTCAAAAATACTTGGATGGGTTCAATTGGGCGACATTTGGCATA
This sequence comes from Fraxinus ornus, assembly GCA_903798235.1. NCBI lineage: Eukaryota > Viridiplantae > Streptophyta > Magnoliopsida > Lamiales > Oleaceae > Fraxinus > Fraxinus ornus. Next base: position 3,519 of record CAIGRF010088028.1, read on the forward strand.
AAAGACCTTCAAATGTCAGTGATAATAGCGTTGATGAATGTTGACGTAGAGGAACCAGAGAAGGTCATGAAAAGCTCAGGGAAGGATGAGAGGCAGAAAGTTACAAGCGAAAGTCAAGTGATGAGTGAAAACCAACTACCAAAAGCAAGTTGAAGAAAAAGCGCATGAACAAGGGTACTCTCAGGATCAGTCCATCAGGCAGAGGTAAGATGAGATTAAGGTCTTCATTCCCATAAATACTCCATGGGCAAAGGTGTTGATGAAAAACACAAGATAGAAAGAGCTTGACTGTCTAAAACCAATGGCAGCTTCTGCTAGCAAGAGAGAAAAGTATAGGTATTGTCACTTCAATAGGCACCACGGGCATGTCACAGAGAAATGTATCCATTTGAAGGAAGAGATCGAGCATCTCTTGAAGCGAGGGCTCCTGACTAAGTAAAGAATGATTGAGGAAAGTAAAAGTTTGACGATCGCCCACAACCCAAGGCCGGTGAATAAACATTATAATTTGAGGGATCGCAATAGGTTGGGATTCAAACTAGGCCAGAAAGAGTTATGCTTGCACAGTTGAGGTCTTTCCCATTCAGGAAGAGGTGTGGTTCAATTAAAGCGTCACTTTTAGTGAGGAAGATTTAATTGGCATGGAAACCCCTCACGATGATGGTTTGGTGATCGTTGGTGACATAACAAATTACGATGTCAAGAAAATATTGATCGATCATGGTAGTGTAACAAATTTCTTAACTTGGGAAGCATTTGTGGGATTGAAATTTTTCCCGAAAAGATTAAAAGTAGTATCCATCTCCTACAAGGATTCGGAGGGGCCACTGTTATACCTGAAAGAGATGTGGAGCTCCTAGTGATATTGGGCACTTATCCTACAAACATTTTGGTTGTCGAGACCCCTATGGCATATAATGCAATCTATGGTCGCCCTCTGATGAATGCTAGTACCTTCTTCTACTTATCATCATGTTATGAAATTTCCAACTAGTCATAATGTGGGGTGTGCGAGGGACAACAAACAATCTTTGAAAAAAGTGTTATGTTGATAGTATACAAGCTAAGCGATTTCCACCAATTATGATGTTGGATCTCGAGCCTCCAAGGGGGCGAATCGAGCCCCTCGACATGAAGAAAAAAATCTCGAGGGCAGAAGGACGTGAATTTAGCATTGAGGTAAACTTGAAGTCAGAAGAAAGAGAATAATTGGTGAAGTACTTATCTAGCAAATTAGATGTTTTTTCATGGTGCCCAAATGTTATTCAAGGACTCGACCCATCATTCGCTCAACATCATCTTCGTGTTTCATCGGGGGATAAGCTTGTAAAAGTAGAAGAAAAGAAACCTTGTCTTGGAATGGCAGGTTGTGGGGAAGGCAACATTTGAAAAATTGTAGGTAGGTTTCATTAGGGGAGTGCAATATCCGAAATGGTTGGCTAATGTCGTCCTTCTGAAAAAATCAAATGGAAAATGGTGACATGTGCGTAGATTACACCGGATTGAACAAAGTGTGTCCGAAATACTCGTACCCGCTACCCAAAATAGATCACTTGGTGGATGCCACGTCTGGTCACGAATGAATAAGTTTTCTGGATGCCTTTTATGGGTACCATCAGATCTCCATGGCTGAGTCGGACCAGGAGAAAACCTCTTTTGTAATTGATTCTGGGACATACTGTTATATGGCTATACTGTTTGGTTTGAAAAATGTTGAAGCAGCCAATCAAAGAATAGTGAATAAGATCTTCAGAAACTTGGTTGGGAAAGTTATTGAAGCATACGTAAATGACATGATCGTTAGGATTACTAAGGCTAACAACCATGTGAGCAATATATAGAATATGTTGGACATCGCCAGAAAAATAGACTGAAATTCAATCCCGAAAAGTGCCTTTGGTACAGCGGGTGAAAAGCTCTTGAGTTTTATAATAATAAAAAAAGAGAGGCAATGATGTAAACTCAGATAAGATTCGAGCTAGTTCTAGAAATGAAAAGCCCTTAGAGTATGAAGGACGTCCAAAAGCTAACATGTAACATCCCGAAATTTTCTAGCAAAGATTTTAATATTTTAGAAAGTAACTAAAAAACTTTAGGGACTCAATTGAATTAATAGTATAAATGTTATAAGAATTATAATTAAAAAAAGAACTATGGCATTAGAAGTACAATTTTATTTAAAAAAAAAAAAAAAAGAGTAATTTCATATTTCCCCTAAGGGTTAAAAGTCAAATTTAAGAAATTGTACATTAAACCCTTCTCATCCCCTACAAATAGGGGATGATTATGGAATTTGGGGACACTTTCCTCTTCTTTCCTTTTGAGATAAGTTTCTAGCTTTCCTTCTTTATGTAATTTAATTAATTAGTTATTTTTTGTTAATTATTTATTTATTTAGGTAATAATTTAATTAATTATTTGTTTTAAGTACTTAATTGATTTATGAGTAGGAATTAAAATTCTTGTTTTAGAGCTCTTTAATAATTGAAGGAAGATAAAATTAGAGTTAAATTTATTAAATTAAATCAAGGATGGTGAATTATAATTTCTCTATTTCAAAATCTTAACTCTAAAAGTTTTAAAAATATATAAGTTATTTCAAGAAATAATGAGTTTAGTTTAATTAGCTTGTATTATCAAAGATTGTGTGAAAGAGATTTGGGGATAAAATGGTTAAAAGATGAAATGGAGAAAAATGGTTTGAAGTAATTAAAGATGAAAGAGAGTAGGGATGGAAAATGATTTAGTATAATAGGTATCATCATGATATTGGTTATGGAAATTAGGCCACTAATATATGTATATACGTGGACATGGTCAATTGGATAGAAAACATTTAGCATTTGAGGCTTAAACGTAAATTACTTTGATTTAGTTATATGATAAGATGAGAAGTAAAATGTTGTTATGCATAGTGTCAATGGTGAGGTATGTTGAAAATTTAGTAAATAATAATATGGATTGGATAAGAAATTGATTAATAGGTATGGGTAACACACACACACACACACACTCATGTGTTAAATGAAATGAAAAATGGATCAAACATGAAATGGAAAATAATATGGTAGTGTATTGGCTAGCTTAATTTGTATATGATTATTTTATTTTAGAAATTATGGATTTTCTTTTATAACAATAACGAGAATTTCATCATCATCATCATCATTTATTGGTAGTAAATTATTGTCATTATTAGTATTATTGCAAGGGGTATTTGACTAAGTAAATTATATTATCCTATAGGTTTAGTTTAGATTTGGTAACTGGGAAATAATATGATAAGCTATGATTAATGTAGAGATTATTTTATTAATGCAGATATTGATCAAGAAAGCCGCAAAAAAGGTAAGTATCGATGTTTTTCAACTACAGTACAAAATACATTAATCTGTGAACTTATGTGTTTATATATGTTTGTTTTTTTTTATGTGACATAGTGGTGTGACAATTGTGCATTAAGTTTATTTGTAAAACGTATGGTACATTTTCAAGGTCATACATACTTATGGTGTCATTCTCATGGAGTGTGTGGTTGAAAATTTTAAATGTGAATCCCATTATAGGTGTACAGTACTATTTTATCCGAATAAATATACCACTTTGACCATTCCGACTTCTAATTTTTTTCTATATAAACGGTTATATTGGCCATCCAGAAATTGTCGGTCTATCGGACCGGTAATCCGGTTTGGCAGAATTGATTGTGTTTTGATTTCTATAAATACCACTTGACTTTGCATTCATTATAACAACCATATGAATGTTTTCTTGAGATGTATATTTGAAAAATTCTCTTTGAGCTTACATTTTTACGTTCATTTCATTTATTTCCCCATAACAAAAACTTTGATTGTTGAATTAAATTTTTTGAATTATTTCTCTTATCAAAGTTTTTCATTTCTCTTTTTGCTCAATTTATCCGTATCAATTTTAAAAGAGATATATTTTTGAAGAAGATATTTGCACTTACATTGCATAAACTTTTCTTCTTCTTCTTTTTCATATTGAAACTTTGATTGAATCAAACTTGTAAATATCATATTCATCAAAGTTTCTAATTTCTCTCTTAGTGCTTAATTTATCACATACTATTCATTTAAAGAGATATATATTTTTTACAAATATTTTTGTACTGACATTGCATAAACTCTTCTTCTTCTTCTTATCGAAACTTTGATGGATTGAACTAAAGTTGCTCATTTCTCTCTTAGTACTTAATTTATTACAATCATCCATTAAAAGATAGATATTTCTTGAGAAGATTTTTAAACATACATTGAATTTATCTCTTCATCTTCTCATTGAAACACTTTATTGATTGAATCTAATATTTGACTATCATATTCATCAAAGTTTTTCATTTAACACTTGAACTATCATTTTTTAATATTCTTTGAAGTGTTAGCCTCTTTTTGTACCTAATTTGTTTGTATTATTGATCAAGAGAGGAATTTTATTGCAAAATCACTTTGATAAAGTATCGTGTTGAACTCTCTCAACGATCAAAATTATATAAGGATCGGTGCTCCTTGTTGTAAGTCGTCGTATGAGTCGTATTGAGGTCCCGTAAAGCCCAATAGTATGGGTTGTGTTGAGGTCTCGTAAAGCTCAAAATTGTATAAGATTCGGTGCTCCTTATTTATAAGTCACCGAAAGCACCGTAATTGTTGGATTGCACCGTAAGTCAACCAATATAGTGAAAAGGCCTTACTCGTGCCGAATTGCTTGGTAACGGAGGACGTAGATCATTGTTTTAGATCGAACATCCACAATTATATCGTTTGCATCCCTCTGTCCCTTTTACTTATCGCTTTTATATTTGTGCTTATGATTTGAATTAATCTATTTAGTTTTTACTTACTTGAATTTAGATTAATTTTTCGAAAAAGTTTCAAAAATAAATTCACTCCCTCTTTGTTAGTTATTCTTGGGCTTTCAGTTGGTATCTCAACAATGTGCTCAATTTTAAAGATTTCACAATCTTGAGCAATTGCTAACCAATTTTTTCATAATCTCGAGGGACATTTTACAAATTATCCTCCTTTATTTGATGGTACTCATATAACTATTGAAAGACTAGAATGACGATATTTATTCAATCGATAGATTATAATATTTGGGAAGTTATTAAATTTGGTCCCTATTTGCCTAGAAAGGTTATTAAAGAGGATAGTAAGATAAAATAATTTCTAAACTTAGATAGGAATATAACGAAGAAGATAAAAAAAAATTTATCTTTAAATGCTAGAGGAAAAAATCAACTCTATTATGCTTTAGATAGAAATGAATTTAATTGTATTAGTACATGTGATTCCACTTATTATATTTGGCATGCNTATTTCTTGAGAAGATTTTTAAACATACATTGAATTTATCTCTTCATCTTCTCATTGAAACACTTTATTGATTGAATCTAATATTTGACTATCATATTCATCAAAGTTTTTCATTTAACACTTGAACTATCATTTTTTAATATTCTTTGAAGTGTTAGCCTCTTTTTGTACCTAATTTGTTTGTATTATTGATCAAGAGAGGAATTTTATTGCAAAATCACTTTGATAAAGTATCGTGTTGAACTCTCTCAACGATCAAAATTATATAAGGATCGGTGCTCCTTGTTGTAAGTCGTCGTATGAGTCGTATTGAGGTCCCGTAAAGCCCAATAGTATGGGTTGTGTTGAGGTCTCGTAAAGCTCAAAATTGTATAAGATTCGGTGCTCCTTATTTATAAGTCACCGAAAGCACCGTAATTGTTGGATTGCACCGTAAGTCAACCAATATAGTGAAAAGGCCTTACTCGTGCCGAATTGCTTGGTAACGGAGGACGTAGATCATTGTTTTAGATCGAACATCCACAATTATATCGTTTGCATCCCTCTGTCCCTTTTACTTATCGCTTTTATATTTGTGCTTATGATTTGAATTAATCTATTTAGTTTTTACTTACTTGAATTTAGATTAATTTTTCGAAAAAGTTTCAAAAATAAATTCACTCCCTCTTTGTTAGTTATTCTTGGGCTTTCAGTTGGTATCACAACAATGTGCTCAATTTTAAAGATTTCACAATCTTGAGCAATTGCTAACCAATTTTTTCATAATCTCGAGGGACATTTTACAAATTATCCTCCTTTATTTGATGGTACTCATATAACTATTGAAAGACTAGAATGACGATATTTATTCAATCGATAGATTATAATATTTGGGAAGTTATTAAATTTGGTCCCTATTTGCCTAGAAAGGTTATTAAAGAGGATAGTAAGATAAAATAATTTCTAAACTTAGATAGGAATATAACGAAGAAGATAAAAAAAAATTTATCTTTAAATGCTAGAGGAAAAAATCAACTCTATTATGCTTTAGATAGAAATGAATTTAATTGTATTAGTACATGTGATTCCACTTATTATATTTGGCATGCTTTAGAAATTACTCATATTAAAACTAGCAAAGTGAAAGAAACTAAGATAAATCTCTTAGTTAAAATTTTTTAAAATTTCATCATGAAAGAGAATGAACCTATTGTTGATATGATTACTCAGTTCACCGATATTGTTAATGGCCTCAAAGACTTTGATCGTAAATGTACTAATGGTGAGCATGTAAGTAAAATGCTTAGGTCACTATTGGAAGAATGGAGCCCATTGAGAATGTTGATAGAAAATAGCAAAGATCTCAACACATATCCATCGAAAGAGCTCTATGGAACATTGATGATATATGAGCTAAATCGCACTGAGACAAAGGAGAAAACATTGAAAAGTAAAGAAGATGAAATGCGCTAATTGCTTTTAAATCTGTAGTTGATGAAGACACTTAGACCGAAAACATGAATAATGACGAATTTGATGATCTAGTTCTTCTTGTTAAGAAATGGAAAGGTTTTCGCAAAAATCATCGATTTCAAAAGAAAGAAGAAAAATGGAGAAAAGAAGAATAGATTCATTAAAAGGAAAGCCCTTCAATCAAGATGGGATGAGAGTGAAGATGATGATCATGAAGAAGATGGAAATCAAGAGGAAATTGCTAACATGTACTTCATGGCTATTGATGATGAGGTAAATTCGAATGAAACTTGTTCACATAGTGAATTATTTACCTTTTATGATAAAATTCTTGAAGAATTTGAAAAAGTTGCCTTAAATCATTCAATTCTCAAAAAGAAAATTTGTTTATTGGAAATTTAGGTAAATGAACTTTTAAAAACTCAAAATGATTTTGAAAAACGAAAAGTCAATTATGATTATTTAATTGAGGATAAATCTTCTTTGCAAGAAAGGATTTCAGATTTGACTCAAATTATTCACAAATTTACTGAAGGCAAAATTTTTTTTGATTTAATGCTTGGTGAGTAAAAATGCGTTTTTGATAAAGGGGGAATTTGATATAAACCATTTCCGAAACAAAAGTCTTATAAAAATTTCTTTGTTAAAGCTTCAATTTCTCCTATTTCAAATGTCACATGTAATTTTTGTAATAAAAATGGACATGTAGCTTTTTATTGTTATATAAAAAAGAAATTACATTTTGAAGACAACTATAAGTGGATTCAAAAATCCACTAATACTAACTATCGAGGACTCAAGGATGTATGGGTACCAAAGACCAAAAATTAAATTATTGTAGGTACCAAAGAAAATAGAGAGCAAATGGACCTTGAATAATGGATGCTCAAAGCACATGATCGAAATTCAAGCTTTATTGTCAAGTTTCAAAATAAATGATGGCGGTCATGATACTTTTGGAGATACAGAAAAAAATCATTGACATTGAAATTATTGGTAATCATTCATCTCCCTTTATTGAAAATGTCTTCTAGATAAATAACATTAGATATAATCTACATAGTTTTAATCAATTGCGTGATGAAGGTTATGATTTCAAATTTGATTCTTCCAAGTGCATTATTGAGGATACTACATCAAAGAGGTGATGTCTATAGGAGGCCGAAGTAAGAATAATTATGTCATAAATACTAAGTTTGAATGCGGAGAAAAATGTTTATCGAGTTTAAAATATGATACTTGGTTATGAGATAGAAGATTATGGATCTACTTTCAAAATTTCCAAAATTGTTTTGTTAAAGGTTTGTCAAGTTATAAATTTGAGAAAGATAAAATTTGTGATGCATGGAAAACTAGTAAAGAGTTCTTTCAAATTAAAGTAACATTTTTCAACTACAAAGTCTTTTTTACTTCTCCACATGAATATTTTTGGACGATCTAGTATCACAAGTTTAAATGGTAAACATTATACTTTCGTTATTTTTATAACTTCTCTAGATTTATTTGAGTCCCATTTCTTGAACCTATAAGATAAAGTATTGAATGCATTTGAACATTATTGTAAACATGTTCACAATAAAAGGAAAACACTACTACTACCATTAGAAGTGATCATGGTGGAGAATTTGATAATATTTCTTTTGATGACTTGTGCAAAACATATGGTTGTGAACATAATTTTTCAGCTCCTAGAACTCTTCCACAAAATGGTATAGTGAAAAGATGGGTTGTACATTGCAAAAAATGGCTTGGACTATAACTAAATAAAATTAGTTTGCCAAAATAATTTTGGGCCGAAGCCGTTAACACTTCTTGCTATATTGTTTATAGAGTCTCAATTAGTTAAAAGAAAGCACAAACCCATGAGTTTTAGAAAAATAGAATTTCAAATATCGGTTATTTCAAATTTTTGGTTACAAATGCTTCATTTTGAATACAAAAGAAAAATTTGAAAAAATTAGTTCAAAATCAGATATTGGAATCTTTCTAAATTTTTTATCGACTAGCGAATCTTATAATCTTTAAAAAAAGAACTTTAGTCGTTGAAAAATCATTGCATGACACTTTTGATGAAACTAACATTCTTGATTGTGAGAAAGGTATTACTAATAATGTAGCATCAGAAACTCCTTTCAAACAAATACTATTCAAGACTAAAAATAAGAAAGATCCAAGAAATGAACACTCTTATGAGCTCATCAATTAAAATGGACAAAGCTGACATATGTACTTCCATAAATATAACAAAATATCGAGGTATGATCGGATCTCTTATTTATATAATTGAAAGGAAACTCGACATTATGATTAGTGTGTGATTATGTGCTAAATTTCAACTCAATACTCAAGAATCACACCTTATTGCCATAAAACAAATTTTTGATATCTTAGTAGCACTAAGATATCTAGCACCCAAAAAAGAGGATATTGTATTCAAATTCGTGAATACGAAGAATCAATGATCAATATTCTTACTAAACCTCCAACACTTGATAGATTTTCATATATTAAAAGAGGTTTGGAAATTATCAATGAATTTTTAGTATGTGGTTAAATTGAATCATACTAAATGTTCTCATATGATTGATTCTATGTGTACAATTGATTGAAATTATTTAAATTCTATTCAAATAATTTTACTTTTGTCATTTCATCACTCATACTTTGAATAATATTTGACTATAAAGTGATGATTATTCTTTTTTAAACTTGTATATATTTAACATCTTGTGCTTAATTGAGGGGGGTATATTACTATTTTTCTATAGTTATTTAAAGTTTTAATCTTATATACCATACTATTCCTCTCATATGTGCTACATTTTTGCTTATGTTGAAAGAGGAAATTGTGTGTTGATCTTAAATGTTATTCCTTTTTACTTATGTCAAAAGGGGGAAATGGAATGATTATACATGTTTTAATTTGAAAATATAATATGCTTAGAGTATATGAAAAAAATGGGAAATAGAAAATATCATTTATATGCTTTGAATGTATCGTTATTGATTTGTAAAAGATAGGGGAACATGAATTATATGATAAATTTATAATTTATATTCCTTTATCAATATAATATTAATTTATATTCTTTGAATATATAGTTATTGATTTGTAAAAGATAGGGGGAACATGAATTACATGATAAATTTGTAATGTATATTTATTTATCAATATGATATTAATTGTTCAAATCTTACATTGCAAAAGTGGTAAATTATTGACCTATGGTTGATTTCATCCTCAATGTTTTGATCATAACAAACAAGATTAATATTGTTTTTAACAATTGATTTTGAGTGATAATAGTTCAATATTAAAATCAATCAAGCATTATCAAAAATCAACATGTTGGCATCCGACTTTCGAGGTCGATAAGTACAGTTTGTTATACTTGATAAGCCTCTGCTAATATGAGTTCGGATATGTGAGGTCAGCTCGAATTATGTTGTTTACCGAGGTTTAAAGAGATATAATGATTAAAAAATTCTTACACATTGTACAAACAATCAATTGACAAGTGACATATGGAAGATCTTACATCAGCGCCCACTAAATCTACCAATCATATGCTTTAGCTTTCTTATCTAAATAAGTCATTAATTGTTGGGGATCACATGTAAGGTTAACCCATGATGACCTGACAAGCCGACCTCATTAACCAATCCACACACGTCAATAGTGTACTTTCTCTGATTGGTGCTGTAGTTGATAAGATAGGGAAATGAAGGATGCATGTAGATTTCTTCCTATGAAAGGAAGAAGGGAACAAGGGAGAAAATATGACACTTTTTATCTTACAAATATATCTACCTCGCACATTTCAAATATCTCATTCCAAAATAGAAGGGAATAATTGTATTTAACTCTTGTAATCTACGACTTACAATCAATGGAGTTCTTATTTACAACCTAATTTGGCTTGAATTTTGTTTATACAATTTTTGATGTCAATAGTTTGGCGCTAGAAGGAGGGTCCCTAGCTTGAAAAAGCGGCCCTATCTCTCCAACAAAATCCATGAAGAAACATCACCATGGACGATTTTTCAATGTCTGGAAATCAATCTCATACTCGTCTTAAACAAACCAGCAATCCACAAAATGTTGGCAGAAGACGAGGTCAAAACGAAATTGTCGACCCTCAAATGACCATGATGAGGAAGGCTATTGAGAAGTTGACAAACGTAGATGACAATTTGGAATGAAACAAAGTTCACGCTCCCCCACAAGACACCAAGGTGGAATCTCTACACAGGGAGAGAACTAGACAAACTCCCACTAGAAGGACTCTCTAGTTCTCATGGGATGAATCCTCTAAAACTTGAGCTGAAGAGATCAAGAGTTCTCCCATAACAGTGAAGCCAGCCGCTAGGAAAACCAATAGTGTTTTTAATAGATTGGGCTCGAAACACTCCCTGATACCTATAAGTAGACATGACAAACCCCACATCAAAAGATCAGTAGAACAACCAAAGCTTGAAATGAGTGCTTTGAGAAAACATATTGCTGATCTAGAGGTGAAGGACAAGGAAACATGAAGGAATATCTTACGAAACGCCATTCTTCCTTCATTGAGAATATCCTTGCTGAACGTCTACCTGAAAAGTTAAAGATTCCACAACTGATCGGGTACAAAAGGAAATGAGATCATTTCAGCCATTTGGACAAATACACTTCCTGGATGGAACTGCAAGAAACATGAGATGCCATAATGTGTCTTGCCAATACCTTGAGAGATAAGGCCCAAAGATGGTTTAGACGGCTACATCAAAGATCAATAAAAAATAAGAATGATCTTGCTACAGGATTCCTTGCCCAGTTTATGGGTTCAAAAGCGAGAACCACACCCAAGGGGTAGTTGGTGAGCATTAAACAAGGAAAGACTGAATCGCTCAAAAGTTACCTTAGCAGATTCAACAAACAGTCCATGGAAGTTGAAAAGATCTCCGATGATGTTGTGCTTATGACAGTCCTTTCGGGGCTAAGGCCAAGAACGAGGTTTTTGTGGTCTGTACATGAGGACGGACCTCGAACATACCATGCATTCCTAAACCAAGCTAAAAACACATAAGCACTGAGGAAGCCACATCCGATCAGGAAGAACTCAAATCAAATCCACAGTCTTCACATCAAGTAAAGGAGAAAAAGATGGATAAAGATTTTAGTCGTGAAAGAAGAAAAGGCAGAAGAGATCAGGGTTGTCCTAAGCCCTATCCGGATAGATTTCGTGAATATCATCTGCTGAATGCTACCCTGGAGGATTTTTTTTGTAAACGAAAGAAAAAGAAACATTTTGTAGACCCCCATATCAGAAAAATGGAGTTATCGTCGAATACTGTAGGATGACAGGATATAACGCTGATAATTGCAAGGAAGAGGTAGAATCCTTGATTCAATGAGGTCATCTGCAAGAGTTTGTAGTTAAGCCCAGAGAAACAAACCAAGCTTGCAATCAACAACCAAATCAACAAGGAATGGCTCAACGAGCTTAGTCAGGCAGACAAGTATAGTTTGTTATACTCGATAAGCCTCTGCTAATATGAGTTCAGATAAGTGAGGTTAACTCGAATTATGTTGTTTACCAAGGCTTAAGGAGATATAATGATTGAGAATTTGTTACACATTGTACAAACAATCAATTGACAAGTGACATATGGAAGATCTTTTCTTACATCAGCGCCCACTAAATCTACCAATCATATGCTTTAGCTTTCTTCTCTAAGTAAGTCATTAATTGTTGAGGATGACATGTAATGTTAACCCATGATGACCTGACAAGCTGAACTCATTAACCAATCCAAACACGTAGTAGTGTACTTTTTCAGCTTGGCACTGTAGTTAATAAGATGGGGAAATGAAGGATGCATGTAGATTTCTTCCTATACAAGGAAGAAGGAAATAAGGAAGAAAAAATGACATTTCTCATCTTACAAATATATCTACATTTCATATTTCAAACATCTCATTCCAAAAGTGACGGGAATAATTGTATTTAACTCTTGTAATCTACGACTTGCAATCAATGAAACCCTTATTTACATCCTAAGTTTGCTTGAATTTTGTTTATACAATTTTCAACGTCAACACATCATAAATCAGACTCGAAATGAATAACAAAGTGAAAGTTAAGCATTCTAGTCAAATCATTCGAGACGAGAGCTTAAAAGATCAAAATCAAGACTATCAAATAGGGCTCATGAAGAAGATCAAGATCAAAGTCAAGCATTAAGTCAAACTTCAAGAAAGATCAAGATTTTAAGAGCTGATAGGAAAGAGACTTTGAAACAAGATCAAAGAATAGGCTTTAGAGATCATGTGTAAATGTTTAACACTTTGATCTTTAGTAATGAATGACAATAACTCAAAAATCATTTTGTGCACAAAAAGATAATTTCATATTACTTGCATAAAATATTTTTTATCAAAAGTAAGATTGATCTTTCAAAGTGATACTTGAACTTAAATCATATTTCCTTAAAAAAAAAAGTCAATCGGCCAACATGGCGGTCGACTGAGGCATGGCGGTTGACCGCGGTAGTCGACCGGACTTCTCCATCGGTCCAAAATTTGACCATTCTGACTTTTGATTTTTCTTATACAAATAGTCATATTGGTCATCCAAAAATTGGCGGTACCGGATTAGTCATCCGGTTTGGCAGAATTTATTGACTTTTGATCGCTATAATACCACTTTACTTTGCATTTATTATAACAACCATAAGAATGATTTCTTGAGAAATATATTTGAAAAATTCTCTTTGAGCTTACATTTTTACATTCATTTCATTTATTTCTTCATAACAAAAACTTTGATTGTTGAATCAAATTTTTTGGATTATTTCTCTTATCAACATTTTTTATTTCTATTTGTACTTAATTTATTTATATTAATTTTAAGAGATATATATTTTTGATAAAAATATTTGCACTTACATTGCATAAACGTTTCTTCTTCTGCTTCTTTATATTGAAACTTTGATCGAATCAAACTTGTAAACATCATATTCATCAAAATTTCTAATTTCTCTTTCAGCACTTAATTTATCCAAATCATTCATTGAAAGAGATATATTTTTGAAAAAGAATTTTGCATTTATTGCATAAACTCTTCTTCTTCTTCATATCAAAACTTTGATTGATTGAACTAAAGTTGCTCATTTCTCTTTTAGTACTTAATTTATTACAATCATCTATTTAAAGAGAGATATTTTCTGAGAAGATTTTTGAACTTACATTGTATTTATCTCCTCATCTTCTTATGGAAACACATTGATTGATTAAATCTAATCCTTGTCTATCATATTCATCAAAGTTTTTCATCTAACACTTGAGCTATCATTTATCACTATTCTTTGAAGTGTTAGCCTCTCTTAGTACCTAATTTATTTGTATTATTTATCAAGAGAGGAATTTCATTGTAAAATCACTTTGATAGAGTGTGGGTGGTGTTGAAGTCCCTTAAAGATCAACATTGTATAAGGATCAGTGCTCCATGTTTTAAGTCACCGTGTGTGCTATATTGAGGTCTTGTAAAGCTCAATAGTGTGGGTCGTGTTGAGGTTCGTAAAACTCAACATTGTATAAGAATCGGTGCTTCGCTGAAAATGCCATAAAAGGGTTGGATTGCACCATAAGTCAATCAATATAGTGAAAAGGCTTTGCTCATTTCGATGAGCTTGATAACGGAGGATGTAGATCATTGTTTTGGATTGAACATCCACAATTATATAGTTTGCATCATCTATCCCTTTTACTTATCTCTTTTATATGTGTGCTTATTATTTGAATTAATCTATTTAGTTTTTACACTCTTGATTTTAGATTAATTCTTCCAAAAAGTTTTAAAAACCAGTTCACCCATCTTGGTTAGTTATTCTTGGGCTTTCACAAAGAAGTTCATAGTTGGCAAATTTTTGGACTACGAAATGGTAGATTCCAAAACGATGATCAGCCGTGCAAAAACTTCAAGTTCTATTGCATGATATCCATGCCTAAAAAGATGGAATTAAGCGAATCCTTCCAAGTGGCTGCCATCATCGAGAAATTTCCTCACATGTGGAAAGATTTCAAAAACTATCTCAAGCACAATTGAAAGGAGATGAACTTGAAAGAATTGATCGTCCGGTTAAGGATTGATGAGGACAATAGGAAAATAGAGAGAGGACTATTGTCCAACTTTGACCCAATTTGGTTGAAATAGAACCAAATGTTGTCAATAAGAATCGAAAGATTTTCAATGATGCACTGTGTAGAGATAACTCCAAGAAAGCCAAGAAGTTCAAGGGGAACTGCTATAATTGTGGAAGGCCGGACATCGCTTAAGCAAATGACGGAAGCCAAAGAAGAATGCTAAAGCTAACATGATTGAGAAAGATACCCTTTCTGAAGGGATACAAGAAATGAGTCTATTTGCGGTTGTTTTCGAATGCAACATGGTTGGAAACTCAAATGAATGGTTGATTGACATTGGCGCCACCCATCATGTATGTGCAAATAGGACCATGTTCTCCAACTATCGATAACTAAATCTTTACATGGGGAACTCTGCAACTTCCCAGGTTGAAGGACAAGACAAAGCCACTTTAAAGATGACATTCAGCAAAGAACTCGTCCTAAACAACGTCCTACATGTGCCGAACATATGGAAGAACCTCGTGCCCGGGTCTCTACTTAGTAAAAATGACTTTAAACTTGTACTTGTATCCGATAAATTTGTACTCACTAATAATGAGATGTATGTAGGAAAGAGATACATGTGTGATGGAATGTTTGAATTGAACGTTCTTACTGTTGTATTAAGGCAAAGTATTATGAATAAACTTTAAATTCCATTCATATGCTTGAGTTATCTTGTTTGTGGCATAGTCGATTATGACATGTGAATTATAAAGTTGTGCCCAAACTTATGAATCAAAGTTTATTTCCGGCACTTAAGATCCATTCTAATCATAAATACGAAGTATGTTGAAGAAAAATTGGGTAAAACACCTTCCACTTGATTCAAAGGAGTACTACACCTTTAGAGCTAATACATAATGACATTTGTGATTTGAAATATGTTCAAACTAAAGGTGGTAAAAAATACTTTGTTACTTTCATTGATGATCGTACAAAATATTGTTACGTCTTTCTTTTAAGATGTAAAGACGATGCTTTAAACGCCTTTGAGAATTATAAGGCGAAATTTGAAACTCAACTTGATAAACAAATAAAGAATATTCGTAGTGATAGAAGATGTGAACATGGGGCACCGTTTGAAGAATTCTGTTCTGAACATGGAATTATTCATTAAAAAATGGCACATTACTCTCCTCAATCGAATGGCATTGCTGAATGTAAAAACTAAACTCTCAAGGAGATAATGAATGCAATGTTACTAAGTTCGGTCTTACCACAGAACTTGTGGGAGAAAGCTATTCTAACGCCAAATAGTATTCTTAATCGGATACCCCTCAAGACCATGGAAGAGACTCTATATGAATTATGGAAAGGTCATCCTCCATCATACCAACACTTGAAAGTGTGGGGGTGTTTAGATAAGGTTGAAGTACCCAAGTCTGAGCAAGTGAAAATTGGACCCAAGATGATTGATTGCATATTTATTGGATACGTCAATAATAGTAGTGCATATCATTTTTTTGTACACAAGTCTGAAATTCAAGATGTACATGAGGGTGCCATAATTGAATCAAGGAATGCAACTATTTTTGAGAATTGTTTCCTTGTAAAAAAAAGGAAACTACAAGTTAAAACAAAAGAACTTATGATACTACAAATGATACTTCATATGAGGAAAACCCAAGACATAGTAAAAGGGCAATAATATCTACTTCATTTGGCCTAGATTTTTTAACTTACACGGTAGAAAATGATCCAACGACTTTCGATGAAACCATGTCTACACTGGAAGCACCGCATTGGAAAGAAGCTATCAATAGTGAGATGGATTCGATAATGCAAAACTATATTTGGGAATTGGTTGATTTGCCTCCTGAAAATAAGCCTTTAGGATGTAAATGAATTTTTAAGAAGAAACTTAAACTGGATGGATCTATTGATAAATATAAGGCTAGATTGGTTGCTAAATAATATAGACAAAAAGAAGGACTTGACTTCTTTGATACCTACTCACATATGACTAGAATCACTTCGATAAGGTTGTTAATTGTGATTGCAGCAATACACAACCTTGAGATTCATCAAATGGATGTGAAAATGACATTTTTGAATGGAGAGTTAGAAAAGGATATATATATATATATGGAACAACTACAATGGTTCATCTATCCTAATTACAAACACAAGGTTTGTAAACTCATTAAGTCCTTGTATGGATTGAAACAAGCTCCTAAATAATGACACCAAAAGTTTGATAAAACGATGTTGTCAAATGGATTTAAAATAAACAAGTGTAATACGTGTGTATATGTAAAACATACACCAAATGCTTATGTTATTGTATATCGTTATGTATATGACATGTTGATAATGAGCAATAGTCATGAAATGTTGCTAAACACCAAGAAAATGCTAACGAAGCATTTCAACATGAAAGAAATGGGTGTGGCTGATGTGATACTAGGGATTAAGATCTCTAGAACACTGGAAGAAATTGTACTTCCCAATCAGTGCACTGAGAAGATAATTGAGAAGTTTAACGTACTTGAGGAAAGTTCAATGAAAATCCCTATTGACCTTAGTTTACACTTAGTCAAAAATACGGGTGAATGTGTGTCGCAACTAGAGCATTCACAAGTTATAAGCAATCTAATGTATATTACGAACTGTACTCGACCGGATATAGCATATGCTGTGAATAAACTTAGTAAATTCACAATTAATCATAGCCATGATCATTGGAAGGCTTTAACAGTGGTTCTTATGTACTTGAAGTATACCTTAACCTATGGATTACATTTCACAAAATATCCTGGGGTATTGGTAGGATATTATGATGCAAATTTGACTTCCGACATGAAAGATTCGAAGTCTACTAGTGGTTATATATTTACCATTCGTGGAGTTGCTATATCATGGAAATCTACAAAGCAAACATGTATAGCTCGATCAACAATGAAATCACTGGTACCTACAATTACTATATATTGTGATAGTCAATAGGCTATTGAAAGGTCTCAAAGCAACATGCATAATGGTAAGTCTAGACATATACGTCGTAGACATAATACACTAAGCAACTAATCTCTAATGATATCATATCCATAGGTTATATGAAATCAAAGGAGAACATTGCGAATCCACTTATAAAAGGTTTGTCTAGAGATCAAGTACGTTGCCTATCAAAAGGAATGGAATTAAAGCCTACTACATAAGAGTCTTTATAATGGAAACTCTACCTTGTTGATTGGAAATCTCAAGATCTTGGTTTAAAGTGACAACTAAATGACTTTCGTGTCAACTTCGTCCAAATATTCACACTTGATCCGATTGCCAAATTACAAATGTAAATAGACCAACTTGTTCTAACGTCGAGTAGATCGTCATAGTATATTTGGAATCTCAAAACAAATTCCAGATGAATAAGAAATTGAGGTCCAAAATTGGGAAGAAAATAAATGAAGCTGTATGAAAAATTGACTAAGGCTGTTGCTAGCTTATAGCTGGGCGCTAGGCTCTCGCTCGAGCGACAAACCAGCAATAGGCTAGTAATGAAGTCACTATTTTTATTGCTCAAACGAGGAGATGGGGACGGCTAGCGATAATGAATGATGCAACCTTTAGCAATAGTTGCTGAGTTTGGACGTGACACTTCATTCACAACCCATCATCCTCTATATATAGGACCCATTAGACGTCCCTTTTGCATTCCATACCATATGTGCATTGTGTATTCATAAAATATCTTGCAAAACCTCTCTCAAATTCATTCCAAAACTGTTTTCCTTGTAGAGAGGGAATTCCGTCACTTTCGTAGTTGTCTTGTGGTTTGAAGTGCTTCTCCCACAAGAATTGAATCTGTTGTATCTTGGGAAACAAGCGCCGACAACCGTGAGCACCGTATCGGGACAATATTATCTTAAGGAGAAAGTGTCATCACTTGCCTCGGATTATTATTTCCTACTTCTTTTACCTTTTTTTTTTTGTTTTCATTTGTAGTTTTTATACTGCCAATTTTTCCAACCTCTTAAACATTGTATTTTAACTACGCTTCAGCGGGTTAAAACTCTGTTCATTTGATCACA
Source organism: Fraxinus ornus (assembly GCA_903798235.1). Classification (NCBI taxonomy): domain Eukaryota; kingdom Viridiplantae; phylum Streptophyta; class Magnoliopsida; order Lamiales; family Oleaceae; genus Fraxinus; species Fraxinus ornus. Next base: position 22,511 of record CAIGRF010088028.1, read on the forward strand.
TTAACAACTATTTCTAGCTATCATATACACCCCGGACCAACAGTTATGTAATTTAGTTAATTCTCAAGGCCCACAAGAAATCCACATTTTCTATGCAACTTTTATGAATATTTTGGTCAAAACTTTTCGAATTAATAAAAAAATTAAAGAGTAAGAAACTTTTTCCGAATTTTGGAAATATTGTAATCTAAAGTTTTTGTGAAGTTTGAGTTTCTAAAATGTGTGAAAAGGAAAATTTTCTACAATCCACCTACATAATTGCAAAAGCGGAAAATTAATACCATCATTTGTCAACATATAGGCCGCTGTTTTCAAAGTGGAAGTAGTCGAAATGCATTTTGGTCAACTAATGATCAAATAGATGAATTCCATTCACATCTCTTGTGTCTGCACTCGAGGGAAAGGTTTGGACCTCAGCTGCAAAAATAAAAGATTTGGGTATAGTCTGCAATAATTAAAAGGTTCGGGACTCCAACTACGATTCTCCCTATTTATTTTTAAATTAAATAACTTGATATCCACAAGATATGAAGATGATACTAAAATTTTCCAAAAGGTCTCACATTGGGACACTTGAACTTGATTATAACCTCACATTTTCGCGGTTCCATTTCATGGCCGAATTTCAGATGCTAAAAATGGACAAGGAAATAGAAATAACCAAAGCTAAATCAATTAATTATATAAATTAATATACCTGTAAAATAACTCCAATCACTCAAAGGGAGACTTTAGCTGCATCGAGCTCAGGGTTGCCAATTTCTAGTGTCCGGACTTTTGCATAACCCTCGTCAGCACTAGCTAGAGTCACAATCTGGAGTAGAGTTACGTAGTCAGGAACTTGTGATATTTAATTTAACGATCTCAAAAGTAAATTATGCAATTTGGTTGAGCTGTATATAACTATAAAACATAAATGGTAACCCTAAGTTGGAGATAAACCGTAATATTATCTAATACTCAGTGTTTTGCTCCAAGTACAGGAGCAAAACCTATAGGGGTCTGCCAGGTTACTCACACTGGCGGGCCCCACATGTTTAAAAAAGAAAAAAGATCCACCCTCCCCTCTACAGTTAGAAACCTGGCAGTGAACTCACCCCCCCTCCTGTACGTGTATCACTTCTCAATACTCTCTTCGTCCTACTTATATAGGTTAATTGTATTTTTTACAAAAAGTAAAAAAATCTATTTAATGTTATTGAAAAAAACGATTTTGCAAGGAAATTTTTTAGTTTACCCTTATTTAGTTATCAACAACTGATAGTAAATAATGATGTTTTGTCCATGTTTCCAAGAAGAAGTAGAAAATGTTTGTATGTATTTAGATAATTCCAATACGGTAAATCTATACAATTCAAGATTAAGTGAGTAGAATTGGTTAAAACTAAGCTAATTAAATAAACGTATATTAGTAAATGAACAAAATAAATACTTTCTCAATAAAGAAATAAGATTATATAAATGGGACAAGAAAATAAGGAAAATCAGCCTATATAAATCAGACATATGAAGTATTATTATCTAAATTTATTTGTAAGTATTAATGTTGCTGAACAATTTGGATGCCAATGAATAGGTGGTGTTGGATTCAAATTGTAGAAGTAAAAGTCTGCCAAATTGATTGTAAAACAAAGCCCACGTTCCACTTTAAACAATAAATTGTGGATTCCTCCTTCAACTATCTTGTCCATTTAAATCTCTTCCCACTATTTCTATCTCTAAAAATTTTGTCCCATGTAAAACTCACTGAGTCATTTTAATCTAAATCAACTTCTTCAATCTAACCATAATAAAAACCTCTATGCTAGTTCTCATCATTCCAAGAGTCACTAAAAGAAATGTTACTTTCAACAACCATATAAATGATCGTAGAAGATACATTATTAGTTGTTGATCACGTTCATGTTGGGAACCTACTTAATC
>CAIGRF010088053.1:1867-15124 GCA_903798235.1 Fraxinus ornus
CAATTAGATTAATACTCTCAATTGATTAAACATCACATAAACCACGTATTAATTACGTCCTAAATTAAAACAAAACCCCCAAAATCCCAAAACCACCAGATTCTATACCCTTAATCCCCAAAATCACCACGCTCTCTGCTATCAATCTCCCGTCCACCAGCGTCGATGCTAGTTCGCTTAGCACTTCGGCTTTCCTCGATTGTCTCATCGGACAGTAGATATATGTAGAGATGTAGTAGTAAATGGCTTGGGTTTTTGCTTTGGCTTGGGTTTGCTGGTAGTAGTAGTGATGGAGAAGGAGAAATAAGAGGGACGGTGGTTGTGTCGGCAACATAGAGAAGCAGTGGCGACGAGATTTGGGGGATGACGATGAAGGAGGTAAGGATCGTTAATGGATCTCTTATTTCCTGGCCAACTATTTTAAATTAGGAGTTGCAAAAGCAGTTTTCTAAGTTATTAGTGGTTTTGTCTGAGATTCTGAGTGAGTGCATTCAAAACTTTCTCCCACTCTTTACAAGAAATAGGAGTATCCCTTTTATGATATGTTAATTGACAAAATGTTTATTACTGACTTGCTCTTACAATATTTGTTATGTAATATGAAGGTTGGTGGTTGCAGTTGTTGCATCCATAATCCCAAGTAGCAGCAGCAAACTTTGACTTGTTGCAGCTTCTACAAAATGTTTGAGTTCGTTTTGACTAATTTATAGCTATTTATCTATCATCACGTGAGTATAGGGCACCAACAAACTACTTGATAACTAAATTGTGTTGTGTTGATGATACCGTATGAATTAAGCTTTTGGTTAATTTTGCGTAATCATCCAAACTATCACTCGTTCCCAGCATAATTACAAATCAGATAGAAGTTTAGGGTGCTTATGATTTTCACGAGTTGGTGGTGTCAAAAATTTTGAGCTTTTGGCCGATTTTTGATTAATCTTCCAAACTATCCTCATTCCCTAGCATAATTACGAACCAGATAGAAGTTTAGGGTGCTCTCATGACTTACACAAGTTTTGATTGATACTAAATATTAGTTGTCACTTCTTGAAGTGTTTCACTTTTTTGAGTTTTTATCAGTTTTTTTTATTTCTTCACTTTATTAAACTGATTCCAAGGTTTTGATTGGATTTTTGTCACTTTTTTGAGTATTTGTCATTTTTTTTTAATTTCTATCATTTTTTCAATGTTTGTCTCATTTTTTTTTTATTTTCTGCCATTGTTTTGAAAATTTCGTCACTTTTTAATAAAAAAAATAACTTTTAACTTTAAAAAGTGACATTATGTCACTCAAAATGTCACTTTTTGAGTGTTTGTGTAACTTTTTTTGAATTTTGTCATTTTCTTTGAGTTTTTGTTACTTTTTTTTTAATTGTCACTTTTCAAGTGTTTATGTCACTTTTTTTGAATTGTAACTTTTTTATTGATGTTTTGTCAGTGAACTCACTAAAAGATGCTTAGCGTTGGAAAAAGAAGTGAGACGGTAGTTGTATCACTTTTTTCTATCATTTTATTAAACTGATTTCAATGTTTTAATTAGTGTTGTCACTTTTTTTAATTTTTGTTACTTTCTTAAGTGTTTGAAACTCTTTTAAATTTTGTCACTTTTTTATTGTCTGTCACTTTTTTAATATGTATAACTTCTTTTAATCTGTGCCACTTTTTGAATTCGTCACTTTTTTTAATTTTGTCACCTTCTTCAGTCATCTTCTTGATTTCGATCACTTTTTTTAGTGACAAACATCAATTTTTAATAAAAGTGACATTGTGTGTCATTTTTTAATAAAAAAGTGACACTTAACTTTAAAAAGTGACAGTTGATCACTTTTTCAGTGTCACTTTTTTTACCATGTCACTTAGAAAAAGTGACAATTGATTTTACACAGTATTTTTTACTTCCAAAATATGTTTCATATGATTTTTCAAAAGATATTTAATTTTAAGGGTATTTTTGTAAGCTGCCCAATATTCTTTCGCTTGAAATAATCGCAAGTGTACGAATCATTAACTAGTAGTAAAATAAATTTTGAGTCCAGTATTGTTTCCACAGAGATTTTACTAGTTCAAATTTGAATTAACTTAGTTTTTTTAACCGAAACAATGCAATTTTCTTATTTTTTTTTTTTATAAATTAAATAATCTACTTATGAATGTAAGATACAATTTAACTAAAATAAATGCAAGATTATAATTAAATGCAAGTTTTATAAAAATATGATAGATGAAAAACTTGCTAGGATCCCAAATTCCCTTATATCAATTCCCTTTAACCCAAAACTTATAAATTTGACAATACGGTTCAATTATAAAAATCAATATTCCTAATTTGTTTAACAATCTCTCTCTAGTAGAATTAAAAATATTTTTACCCGTATTCCGACGATATTTCTATGACGGATACGAACATATAAAAATGCATTAATAGATTTGTAAATACTTAAAGATCACATAAAATATAACGATATATATCTATCCCCTATCGGACTTTACGACAATTGACACTATGTTTAACTTATTTTCAATTTTTTGAAGGTAAAACAAGGTACAAAATTCATACAACTATTGCGCATATTATTGTATAGAAAAAATAAATTCATGTTAATTATTCAATAATTGAAAACGTGTTTTTATATAAAAAACAAATAAGATTCAAAAATAAAAAATTTATAATATAAATTTCATCGTAATCTTAGCGCTAAAATTATTTAGCTACTCATAATGTTGGAATTAAACAAATAAAAGTGAAATGACATCATCAATAAATTGATGAAACGTAATTATTTTTTCCAATATTCGGCCGTGTTCCTGCGAGTCCGTCCGTCTTTAGCCTGCCGTTTTCTGCCCTTTTTTTCAGCCTATGCGTGTCTCCCGTTTGTGTGTGTATATATAGATAATCCTCCTTTTGTAATTCCTCCACAGCCAAAAAGAATTCTAATTGGCTTTGATAATTCCTCTTCCGATTAATACTAAAACCGGCGGCTTGTTGTCCATAAGGAGTCTAGTCCATTCTAGTATTTGATTTCCAATTCCAAAAGGACTTTCATCTCCTTTAAAATTGTATTGAGGCCAAATTAATATAATATTTCACTCCAAGGCCTCACTTCTTTCAAATAAGGCAATTTAGTCCTTGATACAAATTTATTTGTGCAGCCCATGTTGTCTTTAATTCAGTTCAAGCCCTTCAATTCCTAAAGTATGAAATTTTATCCCCCAAACTTTCCATCCAATGGCCAATTTATCCTTCTTCCATTTCCAATTGCTTCAAACGAGTTCATAATTAAAAACAAAAGAAAATTAACCCAAATTAAATAGAAATTAATATTTTGAAGATATAAAAGCTTGGTAGTATAACCCAAATAAGTGCACAAAATATTATTCACAAAAGAAACAGCATACTCCATGGAAATCTCCCGATGTTAGTTGTGGTTTGGGAATGCGTCTTGGTGAATGATTGTTCGTACAGAGCAACATAACATGATCATGAACAGAACAGAGAATAGCTAGATAGGAAGAAATGAATCACCCAACTTGTCCTGATCGAAACATTGAAGAAAAAAAGAGAGTGATTGCCCCTTTCGCCCAAGGGATGTAAATGGAGAACAAAGTTTGGAGAGGGTAAGAACCTCCCATTAGATAGGCCAGTTATTCGGTAAGATATGAAGGGATTGGTGATGGCAGCTCAGACAAAAATTATTTATGGTACCTTGTCAGCCGAGGGTGCAGAAGCAGTGGCACTTAGGGAAGGTCGGGAAGGTCTTTTATTAACGCAGGAGTTACAACTCACATTGTCCATTGCCAAATGTTATTCCTTATGGTTAGAACAAAAATTACTGCAGGATTTTTTATGTACACCAAATGCTGGCGGTGGTTCTTGTCTATTCACTCCTCGCAAGGGAATGAAATGTCCCACAATAAGCTAATTTTGTTTTATTTGATTACAGTTGTCATCGGTGAACAAGTAGAATTCCATTTGTTTTAATTGTCTCCGACATTAATTATTACAATTTCTCCTTCACAACAAAAAAAAAAAAAAAAAGGAAGAATATACAAGATTTTAATTTAATTTTTCCTTCAAAATTATCTCTGCTGTCTGATGCACCTTAAAAAACATGCAACAAATGCATCAAATGGTGTACATTCTCCATGAAGCTAGGGAGCTCCCTTTCTGAACGAATATTACTAATTACTAAACTATCAAATTACAGATCAGGTTGGTTTGGACGCTGAATTCTGCCACCCATGTAACTACCAAAACTTGACATCCCAGCATTATATGTAGTACCAGGAACACCATCTTCTTTAGTATATTGATATAATATGTGATCAAAATTCTGTTGGGGGTAGGCAGACTGGGAGGCACTTTGATAACTGTAAGGAGATGGAGCAGTATTATGTGCATAACTCCCTGGAGTTCCTGCATATGATCCTCTCCCTCCAAAGACAGTTGGAGCAGCAGGTGCACCAAATCCGTAAAATGGCTTCTTAAATTTCCCACGTCTATGTGATTCTCGAACCCTCTTCCTGGGATGCTTGGATTTCTCCAGCTGGGCAACTCTTCTCTGAAGTGGACCAATGGGATACTCTCGTTCGAGCCTATAATCTTTAATGCACTGAATTACGCTTAATAGTGCTTCGCATACTTGAGCATTTGAGTCCTGCAGAAAAATACAAATCATATAACACTTGAAGATAAACAAATGAAAGGAATTTTAGTCCTTTATTCATAACAGTTGCAACACAATAGCATTTCAAGCTGATATTATTTCTCAGCACAATTCCAAACAGCGTCACAAGTTGGCAGTGGCGTTTCAAACTACACATTTAAGTGAGAATGGGACAGAGGCGTGAAAGGGTGCACAAGGACAAAAAAAGGCTGGCAAGTGAAGAATGGATCCTAGTGAGTTCCCTCAATTCTGTCATTTTTATTTGTAGAATTTGAGTGGAATAGTAGTCATCAGTCACAACACAGAGGTTTGTTCTCTAATCAAGTGCTATTGCACTCATGTGCTTCAACAGTGAATACTTATACAAAGCAAACAAACACTTGTGTTTCGCATCCAAACAGATTTTAGTTTGGTTTAATCGCTACCTAGATATACATATATACATAAGCTTTTATAACATACACTTGCATAAAAAAATACTTTATATATACAATGACAAAGCATGTACATGTGACTGTGCAGACACAAATTTTGAGTCAAAACTAATTTCTCCACCTTCATGGCGAAATTTGCAAGTCCACAATTTTCTAAACGCTGAGAAACCAATAAACTAAAAGCAATTGCTGGCTGGAGAGATGGATAGTAATATCACTTTGATAATATTGTCACAAGGCCACCAGCCACACACATTCTTCCTCTAAAAACTGTAGTTGTTTATTATAAAGGTACCAGCCCATCTTTCCACTCCGAGCTCCGGTTTTTTAGGAATCAAGGGGTTACATATAAGATTTGTTTGCATTTAGCAACATTGATTCTTAAAGTATCAACATTTCTATGAGAATGTACATATCTATAAGTACAGTGGTAATATATGCAATGATTATTAGCATACAGATGCAGAAAAAAATAAAAATAAAAATAATATAGGAGGTGATTACACCACCAATTGTAGTTAGTGTGTCACGTCACTTGGTGTGTAGAATAAGCTATGCAACGTTGCTTAGTAGGTCAATTTTGTATAAGTTCATACTTAGTATTCATGATTTGTTATTTGTAGTATACAAATGCATCCACGTTATGTACCACTTCAATCAAAAGGAGATGAAACAAAAAGGTCACTGTAATTGTGTTTTCCTGTATATGAGACAGTTCGAAAAAGGAACAAGTGTAATCCCTTTTTGTTCAAACAAATGGTTGATAAAGAAAAGTTACATTCAAGCAACATAGTACCTTCTTGCCTGTTGCAGTCCCGATTTCATCTTCCTTTATTTGAATGTTTTCTTTGAAATCATTCAGATACTCCTTCAGTAGGGGAACAAGGGGGAAACTTTCTTCGAGCTGGAAGGCATGGATATAACGGGTAGCATCAAGTTGTTTCCCCCTTTTTATCAAAGCTTCAATTATAACTGCAGAGAAGTAGTCTAAACGGTAATCTCATGAAAATATTAGAGTAGAATATATAAAGTAACAGTATATAAATAATTGGTATTGTCTGAACTGTTATTTGCTGATCAATCAACATAATATGATGTCCTAAACTGATCAAGGGTAAAGGGCACCTCAGGAGAGAAGGTCAAATCTCCAGAACCCAACAGGTCAGTTAAAAGAACACCAACCTGGCATTTTGATTGTTAACCCAAGAGATTGGCAGAGCTTAGGCCCCAGCCTGTGATAAGCAACTGCAAGAACGAGCCTGCAGTGCTCGTCTTCATCAAACTCCGAAGCAATCCCGAAGGTTGCAAGGAGGTTCAAGTATGCCTCAGCTTCCAATGAATTTCCATTGGCAGCATCAATGACTGTACTAGCCAACTTAGGTTTCCATTCATCAGCAATGGCCTTGGCATACTGCTTCATTTCAGGGTTCAAAAGGTGTTCAGCACCTAGATCAGCCTTTGCCAACAAGGTGGCCATGGCTTGCATTAGTATAATACAGGAGTGACGCTTTCCCAAAAGGGCCGCATCAATTTTTTCACCGTTTTGTTTATTCTCATCAGGGGGATAAAATCCCTCCAGTGAAGCCAGTACTAAATGGCCTGGTGCATTTATACTTTTAAGAGCAAGTGAGAGTTGTTCACATAGTGAAGATATATTTTTTTTATTTCCCATTATAAAATTCAGAAGCCCTTTTGCATCCATCCGCTCACATAATTGAATAATCTCTGGTTGAGGTTTAACCTCCCCAGACAAGCCTTCAGAATTTTCACCATTTTCATAAGGAGATTTCACCTCTGGCCCAGTGTGGAGTGCACTTGTATCACCAAGAGAACTGCTTACCTGGTCTTTGTTCTCCCCAGCATCCAAAGTCTCCAAAGGTTCCAGCTGATGGGTTGCCCGTGCATCAGTAATAGCAGCAAAAGAAGCATCTTTAAGCTCCTGAATCCGGTCCAAAAGATCTTGTTCCTTAGCTGCCACATCTGCCTTTCTCAATTCAATAATAATTACAGCATCAGATTCTTCTTCTTTGAATGCACCCTCTCGAATTTCTAGTTCTAAAAGTTTGTCCAAAATCAACATTTCAAGACGGCGGAAGTGCTCTTCAATTTCTTTTAGCTGAGCCTCATCTACGACAGCCTGTTTGTGAGATTTCAGTCCATGGATAGCCTTGCCCAGTTGTTGTATTAAGGTAGTTGTGGTGTTAGCTACTTTAGCTAGATCCATCTTATCCATGACTACAAAAAAGGAGAGATGGATGGGGATTGGGGGTGGGGAAGAAAATATGCTTTAACGACATGATATCAAAATATTATCAGTATGCAACAAATTATAGAATTATATAACACAGCATACAAGCTCCTCCCGAAAATAGAAGAAAATTATTTAAAAAAGAAGAAGAAAATATTCAAGGAGAATGAAAACTAATTGCAATAAAGTACACGGCGAAAAAGATACAGTAGGATTAAGATAACTTGCTTGCATGACTACATGACCTTAAACTAAGCAAATAAAATGAATGAATGCACACTACAGAACATTGGCAAACATAAATTAGGTTAGGTATGATATGCGGACTATTTTTGCCAACCTATACTACATTAAGTCAACTATTTTAACTATTACATTACCAGTTCAAGTGCGCATGGGAAACTAATACCAACAAGTAAGATCAAAGCCTTTTGAGATATTACAAAATGGTCGTTAGTGAGAGTAATAGATATGAACATTTTACAAACACGTTACATGCAGTGAGAGTAATAGCATTCCTTTCAAAATCTTTCATTTCCACAGCTTTATTAATTTCCAGAAACTCAAACTGGTATAAAAGCAGTTTATTGTCAAACAGGCTGCCTCTTGAAGAACTCAAAACTCAATCCTTCCACTAATATTCTAGTTTGATTTCATTAAATTATCCTCAATGGACTTCCTCTTTTGGATCACAAATTCTACAGTTAATCCAAAGCTTTGGCCTTGAACATCATTTCACAAATCCTCAAAAACTGGTCAATGAAGTTACTATTTTAACCGGTAGCAAATTTAAGATTCCAAGCAAAGAGCATTGCATTTAAATGAAGGATTATTATGTCTTGGCTTCTTGCATAAATAACCAAAGAAACTATTGACATGATTCTTGAAGGAGATGCAGCTTATTCAATATGAAATGCAATAACTGACCAGTTTGTATCATAGCTCCGAGTATAAATAATTTCAGCTCAAGATGGCATCTATAGTTTGTCAAAACATTAAAAAATCCAAAGAAATTAGCGACAAACTTGCTGCAATTGGAAACCGCTTTCTGATGTGGAACAACTATTTCAAGTCTCAAAAGGACTTGAAAAATAATAACAACATTTCGAATAGTGGTTCTGTCTAAATCACCTTACCCTTCCCTTAATCAATTTATCAGTCTTGCAATTTTTGAACAAGTTTACCTTGCCGAAGAAAAGGCTTCCACCAGTCATAACTAGGCATAATTTGGACAAGAAGGTAGAGGGGAAACATTTGTGGAGGAAGAGGTAAAGAATGTGGAAGTTATTTTAGTCCTAACTTTTCTACACGAGGTAGTTTGAACTACAACAATAGCAACAACCATATCTAAAACTCTGAAGATCCTTCAAAATTCAATAATGATTGGAAATGACCAGCAAAGCAAGTCAATGAAACGAATAGTGCTCTCTAACACCGGTCTAACTGGTCAAACGGTTCAATTAAATGAATCATATGACATTGCATTTAAGTGAATCTATCATTTAATATCATGCAGTTGCCACCTATACTGGTGCTTGATACCGTGGTGCTACGTAACATTAATCCAATGGAACGAACCTTGTCAATCTATAGACGAACAAATCATGTTGCCTTAACATGATTACTATAGCATGTAGGTACAATTGTTCTATCGATGAAGAAACCACTAAAGAAGATTTGGTGGCATTGAATATCAATGGCATAACGATCCCAAATTTTATGCTGATTTTGGAGCAATGGCTCATATGAGAAACCAAGGAGGTAATATAAAATCCTTAGAACCTTATCTTGGCAATCATCATATTTTTGTTGGTAATGGTCAAGTTTTACCAATTACTCATTCCCGTGATGTCTCATTCAATACCTCACAAGAAAAACTTGCTTTAGAAAAATGTTCCTGTTGTTCCTACAAGATTTAAAATAATTTACTAGCTTATTGACCATAATGTTTATTCTTATGAATTTAACTTTTCTAATTTTGTCATCAAGGATGCCAAGCAACAGGTAAATAGTCAGATGACACGTGCCAGAAAATTATTATCTTGACAACGGAAAAATGGAAGCCCTAGCTACCGCCAAAGCAAATGGAGCTCCCTCAAGGGTTTGGCATGCTCGTTTAGAGCATCCTGATTATTTTTTTCTGAAAAATTTAAAATAAGAAAGTTACACTTTTTCAAATGGTTACTAAGCACACTTGTGCTAATTGCCCATTTGGAAAAAAGTTGAAAGCTTTCGTTTAATAAATCAAAATCCATATCAATTTTTCCTCTTATAAAAATTCACAGTGACTCATGGGGTCCAACAACAATTCTTTTTCTCAAAACTTTCAATATTATGTAATTTTTGTTTACGATTTTACATGGTATATCCATATCCTTTAAGGCATAATTTTAAAATTTAATCATGTTTTCTAAAGAAGTTTTTGTTGAGAACAATTTTGACATTAAAATTAAAACGGCGAAGGAAGCGAGTTTACATCCAATGACTTCATAAATCATTTGATACAAAGTGAAATTAAACAACAAATTCTGGCCCTTACAAGCCAAAACAAAATGGATTGGCCAAGAGGAAGCATCATCACATTGTCAAGACATCCCTAAAGCTCCTTTTTCATGCCAGTGTTCTACATAAGTTGTAGATGCATTTTTAACTGCTAGTTATCTTGTAAATAGATTAACACTCTTCTTTATCAGCAAGGAAGTTTCATATTTCAAATTATTTGGTAAGCATTGTGATTATTCTAGAACTTGCGCACTTTTTTTTTCACAATGTTTTCTTATTTAGAAACCCCTAGCATGCACACAAAAACCGCACCTTGGGTTTTCTTGGAGTCTTAGCCCTTAATGTAAAGGTTATAGATGTCTTGACCTAAATCACAAAAAATATATATTTTCTGACATGTAGCTTTCAATGAGAGAAGCTTTCATTTTTCTAAATAAAGAACTTAATTAACCCATCCACTTGACCTTGATGACCCACCCCAAGATCCTACCAATTTGACACACTACTTGATTCTTACCCTTCTGTCATGTCGTGAGACTGACTTGACCCATCCTTCCCTAAAGACACTACCACCGTTTTCCTACTCTCACAAGATGACAAATAATTCCCAACCTACGTAATAATAATTTCACACCTCAAGAATCTGGTCTATTTGACATTGACCTGCTTATATCTCTTCCTCAACAGCACCAGCATGACAAATATCCTCCAACCTATCTCAAAGACTATTTGCTGCAACATACTCCCAAAATGATCTTCTCAATAGATGAACCAAAAACTCCCAAGACTGCTCTTAAGTTTCAAAATTGTAAGGATACTATGCAAGAGATTAACACCTTAAACCACAATCATATTTGGACACTGGTGTTGTGACCTAACAGTGGAAACAACGTGGTACAAAAATGATTATTCCAAACCAAATTTAAAGAGGGAGGTAGCAAAAATCATTTCAAAACACGTCCTGTCACTCAGGGACACTTCAGATTTTTGTGAAACCTTTAATACCGTTGTCAAGACAGCACGCATCTAGGTTATCCTCTCTTGAGTGCACTTTCAATGTCTTTAATACCGTTGTCAAGACAACACGCATCTAGGTTATCCTATCTTGAGTGCACTTTCAATGTCCTCTTAAACAACTCTATGTCAAGAACCGCGGTGTGTCCTTTCTGAATGGGTTCCATTCTACAACCCCCCAGCTTTCTAGATTCCAAATATCCCAATCATATTTACATTTAACATAAATCTCTTTATAGCCTTAGACAAGTGCATCTTGCTTGGTTTGCCAAACTCTCTTCTAGACTTCTCTCTCTTTATTTTAATTTTAGCAAGGCTTATCAATTTTTTTCATATTTATCACCCTACATCTGTTATCTTGGTTGTTTATGCAGATAGCATGGTCATTACCAACAATGACTCTACCTTCATCTTTCGGATCATAACTCAGTGAAACAAAAAAATTTCCCATGAAGAATTATACAAACTTCATTATTTCTTTAGCATCTAAGTCAAGCATTTTTCACTTGGCATCTTCCTTGAACAAAAATGCAACTGACCTCTTAGCCCAAGCTAAGATGCTTGATGCTACCAAAATCAATACTTCCATTGCCTAAAACCCATTCTCCTTCCAGGTAATACACATCCAACAGCATACAGACAACTACGTGGCTGGTTCCCTTCAATCCCAAACATTCATTTCGACCAGACCTCATCCTTGTTGTTCATTACTTCCAAACCCAAACCCAACCATGAAGGATCTCTGAGCAGTCAAGAAACATATTTATCAGAAAGGTCACTCACTCTTGAGTACTATCGAGATGCAGATTGAGCGGGTTGTTCCTTGCACAACTGGATTTTATATATTCCTTGGTCTAATTGTATAAAATAGGCATCCGAAAAGTGAGATATTATCACATTATCAGTTTGACACTTTCACTAAATTTCAACATGAATCAAGGGGAAGACCAAGCCTCAATTATAACAAGATCATTAAACAGAACTAGGATATCCTAGTTATCTTCCCTAAATGAATGTATATACTTTTTACCTCACATGTCATTCTCTTATATTATTAAACTAACATTACAGACAATAGATAGGATTGGATATTTGAATACTATAGTCTATACAAACACATTAAATGTAGTAAAAGCAATAGTATTCCTTTCGATCTCTAAAGTTTCTAGAGCCTTGTTTATTTCCAGAAACTCAAAATTTCTATATTCATATGAGGAAGCATAAAAAACATCAATATGACCTTCTCAGCAGGCATAAAAAAATCATTTATATTTGACATTAAAACCTTATACCAATCATTTAATTTTCCATTTTTTGGCCTGTCATTAAAAAATAATATTGTTTGGCTTAAGAAGTAACACTGATTAACTTTGTGAAAATTGATGGCTCTCACTTAACTCTTAATACTTATCCTCACTTTTACATTATTTATAATCGGATAGAACAATCATTAACTAATGCAACGTATATATTTGAATATAGAATGCCAAATGTGTCAAACAGTTGTCTAAGCAATGCGATTGCAAGGTCAACAATTATTTGGTCAAGCATGAAAGATTCAAATGTTTCCAAGTGTTTCAAACCAAACACCTCATCTATCCTGCTCTTGTGCCAGCCAAGACTTGGAAGCAAATTACGGAAATTACTCAATTAAAGAAAGCTTTTAGCCACTCCAATTATAAAGCGTGTATTTCAATGTGCTAAAATTCTGCGGTTTATATTCTCTTTTGTTTTCTTGTAGTGATATATTTTGTTAATTGAGAAGTGGGAAATGGTAATAGCATCCATGAATTGGTAACAATAAGACTCGTTGAAAATTAGCAGCGGCAAGTCAAAATTTAAAAAAATAAAAAAATACAGCAATAATTAATGCATCGGAAAATGAATAGCACCTAACCAGAAATTGCTCAATAGAAAAACCTGAATTTTCATCTGGATATGAAATAAAATAGGCAAGCGGATAGGAAAGAACAGAGGAAATTGTAGAGTACCTGAATAACTCAGATGAATTTCTCTGTCCAAAGGTTCATCATAAAGTAAGACAAACTTCTGTTTCTGAATATTTGGGTCAGAAACCCTAGAGCTCTGCTCTGGAGACTGGGTCAGTTCTGGGTGTATACTGAATTATACACTCTCCGGGTCACCGTTCAGCCGGTATCCTTTCATTTCATTTCGCACTTGTTTTTCCTAATTTTTTTGTGGGCGCGTCACGCGTGGCTAAAAGATAATGAATAAAACTATTTGTATCGAATTTTTCTTATCGAAAATGTTACACCTTCTCACGTTTGCGTGATCCATGTAAATAAAAAACGAGAAAAATTACCTAAACAAAGAGGTTTAAGATTTAATTATAAAAAATCAGGTGATTAAATTTTTTTTACAAAAATCAGAC
>CAIGRF010088061.1:7104-25827 GCA_903798235.1 Fraxinus ornus
TGAAATTTATTTTCATTGCCAAAAAGGTAAAAAAAAAAAAAAAAATTAAAAATTTTTAAAAAAAAGTGGGAAAAGCAATTCCCCAAAACCAAGGAAAATAGGCGCGCATAGGTGGGGGGAGGGAAAACATTTTCCATGCCAAATTTTGGCTATCAAACAAGTGTTTTACATGGAAAAGGAATACTTTTCCATTTTCCAAGGAAAATAAAGGCTATCAAACATAGCCTTATTGTTTAACTACACATTCTCCAAAAAATCTATATTCCAAAATACATTTCGGGAGTCAAACAAGGGCTTAGGTAGAGAAGTTGCTTGAGTTTGATTGCCATAACCAATTAAGAGTTGCTATGGGGTGCCGATCTGAATGATAATATAGTTTGTCAGGGAGATATCTTGAGCGACTGATTGGTTATTTATTATTTGAATGCAAGAGTTTGGAATAAGATGGCCTTAATTTGTAACCTTGAGGGGTTGTTCAATTGATCAGACTTTGGGTTTGCTCCCCAATGGTCACCAGTTCGAGGTGCGCGCAAACTGACCCGGACATCCACGGTTATCAAAAAAAAAAAAAAAAGATGGCCTTAATTTGTTTTGAACTCCATGATGATGTTGGTCGTGAAGGAATTTGATATAGTGACTATAAATTGTGGGTTACAGAAAGTGGCTCAAACGTAGAAGGAGAAGAAAAGTTTCCAGAAGTGAAAGCAGTTTTCCAGGTAAAGTTTTCTAGGTTAAAAATCATAACAAGTTCTTTAGTTTTAATTTTTAAGAAATATTTTCTCTCTCTTTTGCCTCTTTTAAGATCTTTTTGCAACTTTATTACTTGCTTATTATTTTTTCACTTAAAAGTTTGTA
Source organism: Fraxinus ornus (assembly GCA_903798235.1). Taxonomy (NCBI): domain Eukaryota; kingdom Viridiplantae; phylum Streptophyta; class Magnoliopsida; order Lamiales; family Oleaceae; genus Fraxinus; species Fraxinus ornus. Next base: position 7,960 of record CAIGRF010088061.1, read on the forward strand.
TCATCCTTCATTTGCAGGACACATTCCTGGGACACACTAGTCCAATCAGCTGTTGTCGCTTTTCTGCAACTGGAGACAATATTGCAAGTGCTTCTATGGATGGCACTGTCAGGTATATATTTGTTAAGAGGTGGCAATGTACTCCCAAGAAAACCAAGTATTACATTTGATAAAGTTGTAGCTCACTTCAACTCCAAGTTAGTAATTATAGAAGAGTTGCAAACTCTTTGATCTTCTTCTCCTTATTGATTCCATGTGTTTAATGAAGGATATGGACATACGATTCATCAGCACGAGCATCTAAAAATGCAACCATATATTGTGGAGCAGAGATCATGTCTCTTGAGTGGGACTGCAAGTCAGATCGTTTGGTATGTCACCGGGTGTTATGATTGTACACGCAAAGATGATAATTGTTTGTCAAGATTTATAGAATTATGTTTTGATTATTTGAGAGTGGACATCTGATATGCATTTGATTGTTTATTTGACTAAAGCTACTGATAGGCACTGCTGATGGAGGCATTAAAGCATGGAATGTTGATGCAAAACGAGTTGTTTGTGATCTCAACTCAGCTGAAGCATACCCGAGGTTCTCAATTCTCGTGTTGTTCTTCTTTTGTTTTTCTACTCTATCTTCCCTTTCTCTCACCCTCTGCTCCTCACTCTTCCTTGCTTAAACTTCTCCCAGCATTAGTGTGGTAGAATGAACACATACCCTGGTTTTTTACTCGTAATTTTTATCATTCAGTATATTGGACCTGAAATGCAGCCCTGTGGAACCGATTTTCGTTTCTGCGGCAGCATCCAGAAGGTAAATTCAGCAGAACTTTTATTCAAGTATATCAATGGAGCTCTTACGATGTCTCCAATGTTTAGGCTGAATGATTCTCCGACTGTTATTATTATGCTGTTGATAAAAATGCTGACCTCATGAATAGTGACTATATTTTCTGTTGTCCTGGAAAAATCTTATGTGCAATGTCTATTATTATCTGTTCATGCCATAAAAACCTTTCATTATGATTTGACGTAGTGCGAAACAAGGAATTCAAGCGAAAACATTAAGAACACGAATTTTGGAATCCACCAAATTATGAAAAATTAAACTCATGAGTCACGAGTTTTACTAATGAAAGATAATAAAAAAAAAAAAAGAATGAGATGAGGGTTTGTATGAAAACCTAGTTTAATAGGACTAAAACTAATGAAAACTAGTTTAAACAAACTAAAATTAAAAAAGAATTCAAAATAAACTAAACGACAAAAATAGCTCTAAAACTTTAAAAATTAGTTTTCGAGTCCTAAACGAACTCAGATGGCCGAAATCCATCGTACGTCATGGCATAGCGATGAGCATTACCCATATTGTCGTCCTCTTTCCGGAATGCTATTATTTGCCCAAATCGAAATTCAGATGTTCTCTCTACACTTACTTTTTCCCAATTTTGATCCAATTCTTCAACAATATGTTCTACATCGATCTCTTCCACCTCCGAAGAACTCGATCCCGAGTAATAAGTTGGATATAAAAGCTCGTCATCTTTATGGAACTCATACAAATATGCCATATAAACGTTCGAGAAATACCCATAGAAGCTGGTAAATCAATAATTTAGGCATTGTTGTTAATCCGCTTAAGCATTTTGAAAGGCTCATACTTTCTTGGTTTCAGCTTGTTGTAAGTACCAAAGGGAAACCTCTCATTTCTCATAAACACATCACTAAATCTCCTTCCTGAAATTATATGTCCCGTCGATGTGAATCTGCCGCTGCCTTATACTTTGCATTAGTCTTCTCCAATTTCTACTTTACTTCATCACGGACCGCTAGCACCTCTTCTGCCAAATGTTCAATAGCCACACTCTTACTATTGCCCCTGGGCAACTTCACCAAATCCAGAACATGGTAAAGAATCTCTGTATACACAATAGTAAACGGGGACTTGCCGTAGCATTATGAATTGTACTGTTGTATTCAAACTCGACCCGAGGTAGTGCAAGATCCCACTGTTTGGGCTTATCTCCACAAACACTTCGAACTATATTTCCAAGGATACAGTTAATGACTTCGGTATGTTCATTAGTCTGAGGATGGACATTGTTGCTTCGATTCAAACTCGTCCCAAACAAATTTCACAATGTAATCCAAGTGTCCCACAAACTCGGGAACTCCATGCAATCGAACCTCCCTAAAAAGTAGTTTGGCAATATGTGATGCATATGAGGTATTCGACAAGCTATAAAGTGAGCCATCTTGAAGAACCTGTCAACCACCACAAAGACAGAATCTACACCCGTTGAGTACGAAGTCATCCTAGAACGAAATCCATAGCAAGATCTTGCCATGTGCCCTGACGTGCAGGAAGTGGCATGTACAACTTGGTATTCTGCACTTGACCCTTGACACTTGACAAGTATAGCATTTTCTGACTAGAACTCCAACATATCGCTTCAATTGTGGCCAATAATACCTAACTTCCAAATGGCTATTGTCTTGTCACGCCCCAAGTGTCCACTTAGACCTCCACTATGCAGATTTCAAATCAACTTTTCACGCAGAAATGAAACGTAAATGCAAAGCTGGTTGCCCTTGAACAAATATTCATCACTGATATAGAAATCTATCACTTCTTTACGTTTACACTCCAAATCTTCTTAAAGTCAGGATCATTTGCATATAGTTCCTTCATGCACTCAAATCCAACAATTTCTTGTATCAGTGTGACTATCAACGAGACTCTCCGGCTAAGAGCATCAGCAACTCTATTCGAACTCTCAGATTTATGTTTAATCACAAAAGGAAAATTCTGGAGTAAAGTCACCCATCAAGCATGCATTCTGTTTGGAGTGAACAACACAAACTCATTCTGTATGAGGTAGTGTTCTCATTGCTTCAAAGCCCTTACCATTGCATAGAATTCCTGCTCATAAGTACTCCACTTCTGCCTAGCATCACTTAACGTTTTTGAAAAGAAAGCCACTAACATCACACTCCACCTCAAAGATCTTATCGAACTTGGTAAGACTAATACTGGAGCTGTGCACAACTTTTCCTTGATGAATGCAAAACTTTTATCCTACTCCTCTCCCCAACTGAATCTCCCATTCTTCAAACATTCTGTGTGGTGCCACAATAGTGCTAAAATTCCTGATAAATCGCCTATAGAAAGTTGCGAAACCACGGAAACTCCTTACCTCAGAAACTGTTGTATTAATTATGTCCAGAATCTCTGATACCATTTTTTGGGAATTCAAGGATCATGTCTCACTCGATACCACTTGATATGAAACCAATCATCGGATGGAGATGTTGAAATTATAGGACACAATAATGAAGTATTTGATCACAAGCAAAAGAATAACAAAGAAAACAAGAAAATATGGCAGATGAATTAGGAGATTTTATTGCACCACAAGAATAATGGAGAAGAGAGAAAAATATTACAATGATCCTATAATCTAGTAATCATAAATCTCACAATTAAATTGTATAGAAGAGCCTAGTATTTATAGGAAATTAGGAGATTTTATTACATCAATAGTAATGGAGAAAAATACAATTGATCCTAATGTTCTAGTAATCTCTTTTCTCACACTATAAAATTGTATAAAATGGCCTAATATTTGTAGGGAATATGTAGGTTGTGTCGAAACCCTCCCGGTAGAGTTATTGATGAAGTAGAATACCAAAAAATTGAGTCCAAAACAAATTACAACTCCCAATGGGCTTCCAAAAAAGAACTTCAACTTAACATAGGACTCCAATAGCACTCCAAACTGAATTCTTCTTGACTGCACTTCAATTAAAATTCTTCAATTACTTCAACAAGGAATTCGGGAGGCACTTAAATTCTAACAATCTCCACCTTGATAAGAATTCCACTGCAACGAACAAAATTTCAAAATATTCTCCACTTAGAGAAGAAAATCCGTCAGCAAGGAATGAACCGACTATTCAACAATAACCAAAATTGATTTCTCTAACCAACACAAAGTACTCCACCTCTTCCAATGAATCCAATCACTACTCTGCAGAATTATCTCAGATTCCCAAAAAATTATAATGATTTTAAAATTAACCAAACTGGGCTATAACACACCCCAAAGCAGAATCAAACCCAAATGCTTTTAAAGAAGTCCCTTTGCTAGATTGTACACCTTCTACTACGCTGAAAGTATGCTCAACAAAATCAGCATCTACATAAATTTCTCCACTAGGTCCGTCTGTAGCAATTGAATACAATGGCATCGCAGGTGATGATGGCAAAGCGGAATTATCCAAATCTCTTAAACTCCACTGAGCAGTATTCTTTAAATCCGACCCTTTACGAGCTCTTAAAGGTATTGTACCAAACTGAATGTCCGCCACGGTGCAAGATGTATGGCGAGACCTCTTTTGTCCCTCCAATATAACCTGGGCACCCTTACAAACCTTCAAAGCTCAATCTCCACCAAAGAACTCATAACCCTTTGGATCAAGGATAGACAACGAGATAAGATTTTTTTCAAATCCGGAACATATTGAACTGGCCAAGTGTTCTAATTGTCTCATCCATTAGCTTCAATCTAATCGTACCAATTCCAGCAACCCGACAAGGTGTGTTGTCTCTCATAACTACGACTCTTTTGAAAACGGTTTCATATGTAGTAAACAAGTCCTTATTAGGACACATGAAACACATACACTGAATCCAGAATCCAATCATCCTCTGGTTTAAACTCGATGTTAGAAATAGTCAAGAGATCTCCCTCACGTACAATGTTCTCTGCGAGGTCTACTTCACCTTAAGTCTCTAATTGCTTCCCATATCGACTTGTAGCCAACCTTCCTTTATTTTGCAATTTGTAGCAATCATTCTTCAAGTGCTCTTCTTCTTGTAGAAGTTACAAATTTGATTATTGAACTTAGACTTCGATCTGCCCCTTCTAGAACCACCATGAGCAACAAGGCCTTCTCCGTCTCTGACCTCTGAAACCAAATGCTTCATCTTCTCTTTTAAAAACAAAGCATCATACACCTCCTCTATGATGAGAGCGTCACACGACTATACAAGATCGTACCTCTAAATGAAGAAAACGAAACGGGCAATGAACATAATAGGATCAAGGCAAAATCTTCTTCATCATACTTTAGTTCCAAAGTTTTCAAATCAGCGACGATATCTCTAATAGAAGATAACGAAGTTGGCATCGAACACAATAGGATCAAGGCCAAATCTTCTTCATCATACTCTACTTTTATTGGTTTCAAATCAGCGACGATCTCTTTAAATACAGCAAGTGTCTAATGATACCCTTCTGCCATTCGATGAGCGCATAAACGTTGCTTGAAATGCAATTTGCTTGTCAGGCTTTTAGTCATGCACAATTGCTCCAACTTCAACCATAAAGCAGCTGTTGAACCATCATTCAAAACATCCTAAGAATGGTATTCGATAAATGAAGATATAGGTGAGAAACTGCATTTTTATCCTTCCATAATTTCTCCTCTGCAGTCAAAATTACAGGTATTTTGTCAATTCCTAGCAACTCATCATCCAAATCCTACTATGCGAGTACTGCACGCATCTTAACCGGCCATAGTGAAAATCTAGTGCTCCAATCCAAAAGCTAAATTTTATACTTCATGGAAGTCATCACGAACAAAAAACCTCGAACAAATCAAACCATGCGCTCTTGCGGAACTGTTGAACGTAGCACTCTGATACCACTTGTGTTAATTATGCTCAGAATCTCTGGTACCACTTGTTGGGAATTCAAGGATCACGTATTGTTCTATACCACTTAATATGAAACCCACCACCGGATTGAGACGTTGAAATTATATGGCACAATAATGAAGTATTTGATCACAAATAAAAGAATAATAAATAACACAAGAAAATATTGCAGAGAAATTAGGAAATTTAATTACACCAATAATAATGGAGAAAAATACAATTGAGCCTAAAGTTCTAGTAATCTCTTTTCTCACACTATAAAATTGTATAAAATGGCCTAATATTTGTAGGGAATATGTAGGTTGTGTCCAAACCCTCTCAGTAGAGTTATTGATGAAGTATGATACCAAAAAATTGAGTCCAAAACAAATTCAAACTCTCAATGGGCTTCCAAAAAAGAATTTCAACTTAACATAGGACTCCAATAGCACTTCAAACTGAATTCTTCTTGACTGCACTTCAATTAGAATTCTTCAATTACTTCAACAAAGAATTCGGGTCACACCCAAATTCGAACAGAAACTGATTTATTGTTAGCTAATCTCAAATTGCTCATCTTCTCTTCATCCACCTGTAGACCCTCTTCACCAACCACTTCTTCAAAACATCTAGGACTTGCCTCAATTGAACCAAGTGATCTTCTTTGGACTTGTTGTAAATGAATATGTCATCGAAATAAACCACAACAAAAGACTCAATGACAAGATGAAGAACCTGGTTCATCGATCTCATGGAGGTACTCAGGGCATTTTGACAGCCTAAATGGCATCACCAACCATTCATAATGTCCATCATTGCTCTTGAAGGCAGTCTTCCATTCGTCCACTGGTTTAATGCAGATTTGGTGGTAACCACTACGAAGATCTATTTTTGAAAAGATCTTAACAAGCATGTCTAGCATATCATCCAACCGTAGAATGGAAAACCTGTATTTCACTATTATCTTTTTTGTGGCACAACTGTCAGCACACATACGCCACTTTCCATCCTTCTTTGGCACTAAGAGAATAGGTACTGCACACAGACTCATACTCTCTCTTATGAATCTTTTCCTCAACAGCCCTCAATTTGCTCCTTCAATATCTGATTCTCCTTCGGACTCATTCGATAATGAGGCAAATTTGGAAGACTAGCCCCAGATACCAAATCAATCTGGTGTTGAGTATTCCTGATAGGAGGTAACTTATTCGGCAGTTCATCGGAGACCAAATCTTGAAATTCTGTCAATATCTCTTGTACCTCAAGTGAAGCACTCTCTTCTTCCTTATTTGCACTAAAAAGGCCCTTAACCACTGGATTAAAGTATTCAAACTGCGTGACAGAATATATAATCTACTTCTCATTATTTGTTAAGTAAGGAAACTCTGTTCGTTGTTGGGCAGGCTTCTCTGACTGTTTGAGAGGAACCACAGTGATCTTATGACTGCCCCATGAAAAGAGTACCACATTATCAAGCCCCTTGGGAGTTGAATCCACATCAAACTACCATGGATGACCGAGTAGGATATGACAAGCATCCATGTCTATAACATTACACAATCTCATCCTTATAATACTTACCAATTGAAACGAGTACTTTGCAAGTTTCAACAACGTATACAGAATTACCTTTCTTCACCCAACCAAGGGAATAAGGTTTAGGATGGTTCGCAGTAGGTAACTTCAACAAATTTACCAACCTCTTTGACACAAAATTCTCACAGCTTCTGTTGTCTACAATCACTTCACACACCTTATTCTTGACAGAACAAAGAGATCGAAAAATGCAGTGACGCTGCCCTTCTTCCTTAGGTGACAAGGATCTGCTGCAATACCAAAGCAAGCCTCTCCACACCTTCATCAACAGCAAACTCAACTCCTACATACTCATCTTCCACCTTTGTATCTTCTTCCTCGTCCACTGTCTCTGGCTCCACCAAATTGACCTGTTTTTTTTATTCGGGCAGTTCTTAGAACAACGCCCAGGTTTGTAGCATCTATAACAAATATCTCATGTGGGCCTAGCATACGGATTTGCATGCTAAGGTTTACCTCAGGTTTGACCTCTATTTCCAAACTGACCACTGTTGTCAACATTGCTCCCTGGAGTTTGTAGTGGGGCCTTCTCTTTGTCCAAAGGAACAGACAATGATGGTTCAGCAGGTGGGGGAACTCTCCTGTAGGTGGTCGCCCTCTTATCAGATTCCATCATTTCAACTTTCGTCGCCATGTTAATAGCTTCCTACAACGTCCAAATATTTTGCAACGCAATTCTATCTTGAAGAACAACCTTCAAATCGCTGGTATACTTGGCTACCCTCTGATTTTCGAATTCTGATAGATTATTCTGCTCTGCCAACAGCTTAAGCTCGCTTGTATAGTCCGATACAATGCGACTACCCTACATGTATCCCAAGTACACATGATACAAAATTTGTTCGTAATCTACAGGTAGGAACCCACCCATCGTACACTGCTTCATCTTTCTCCAAGTCCGGATCCGACTCTCACATCTCCAAGTATTCTATAATTGATCTCACCATACTGCCGCTGTCGATTTCAAACGAAACGCCACCCCCTTAAACATCTTGTGTTCCGACACATTCATAATTTTGAAAAACCGTTCAACCTCCATCAACCAATCCAAAAAGTCCTCGGTTTTCAGGTTACCAAAGAACGGGGGAATATCTGCTTTAATCCGATAATTATCAAAGGTATTTCGATTTTGTTGATCACATGGCAGCGCTTAAAACTCCTCTTACTCCGATTCGCTTTTTTCTACTACACGTCTCAAATTATTTCCTCCCCAAACTACAAGGTCAGCGATCTGTTGAAGTATTCCAGCAGGGAAAAGTCACAAAAGAAGAGAAGAATAAGAGAATAAGAACAATAGGAGAAGAAGCAGGCAGCAAGAATAGGAAGAAGAAGACGAGATTCAAGGGGAAGGGGAGAAAACGTATGCAACAAGCATATTCATTTCATTAAATCATCAACTGAGTTTTCTAGTTTACTTACAAGAGATATATAGAGGAAACAAAGCAAACCTAGTGAGAAGGGGCTTGGGCCAAACCCATTATACAAGCCAATTTAAATTAATGAAACATAAATAAAGATAGCCCAAAAGTAGGAGCCAGGTGATGTCATCATCAGAGAAGAAGACGCAGTAGCAGAAGATAGAGAAGAAAAAGAAGAAATAGGTATCAAGAATAGGGAGAAGAAGAGGAGATTCAAGGGGAAGGGGACAAAACGTATGCACCAAGCATATTCATTTCATTCAATCATCAACTGAGTTTTCTAGTTTACTTACAAGACATATATATAAAGGAAAATAAGCAAACCTAGTCACAAAAAGGGCTTGGGCCAAACCCATTATACAAGACCAATTAAAATTAATGAAACATAAATAAAGATAGCCCAAAAGTAGGAGCCAGGTGATGTCCTCATCAAACAGTTGACAAATTTCTTAGATCTGAGTAGTAAGATCGTCAAGCCGTCGGTTTGTTGCGTCCAAATCTGCCCTAGTTACTGGTACATCACCCATGCTTATGAACAAAGATATAGAGATGGGAAAACGTGGCTCTTATATACCACTGGACACGGCTCGAAATAGGGAATTCAAGCAAAAACCTTAGGAACACGAACTTTGGAATCGACCAAATTATGAAAAAGTAAACTCACGAGTTTTATTAATGAAAGATAATAGAAAAAACAATTAGATAACCCTTTATTTATAAGGGTTTACATGAAAATTTAGTTTAATAGGACTAAAACTAATAAAAACCTAGTTTAAACAAACTAAAATTAAAAGAGTTCAAAATAAACTAAATAACAAAAAGAGCACTAAAACTTTAAAAATTAGTTTTCGAGTCATAAACGAATTCGGATAGCCGAAATCCGTCGTACGTCATGGCATAGCGATGAGTATTACTCGTGTCATCATCTTCTTTCCGGAATGCTAATATGAAAACCGAAATTCAGATGTTCTCTTTGCGCTATTACTTTTTCCCCATTTGGATCCAATTCTTCAACAATATGTTCTACATCATGTTTGCAGGCAGGGGACGAGTTATTATGATAAACTTGGCTTCGCATCATTAACTGTATGGAATATGAGGACCTGGAAGGCCATGGTACGTGTTTAGTGTTGCGTGAATGCAAAAATCCTTTTGCTCTAAATTTGTTCCATTTTTTTATCGTTCTGGATAAAAGTTACAAGGCCTTAATTCCTTTCAATTTTATTTAAGGCAGTGCTTCCACTTGGTAAAGATCCACCAGCAATTACTTCACTGTGTTTTAATCACAATGGAAAGCTTTTAGCAGCTGCTGCAACTGATGGAATGATTCATATGTTTGGTATCCTTTTTAGTCTTCAACAGAATGGAATTGTTCACACATCAATCACAGCTCTAATAATCTCAGATTATGAATAAATAGATATGCCTTAACTAGAGAAAGATATGTCTGCTGGCCTGCAAGTAACTGGGTGGCCTGCTCATGATTTGGCGATTGGTTCTGTTCTTTTCGGGCCTGATGAGACCAGTATCTTTAGCTTGGGCACCGATGGAAAGGCAATAAGTTTTAGCAACAATCAGTTATACATTGAAGTCTCTTTTATGATACTGTTGGGCCCCCTTTCTACGCCTAAACATTGGCATTAAGCATTTAGTGAATCTGACTTTGTACTGGGTGTAACAGATAATTGAATGGAGCTTGCAAAGTCAAGGTAAAATTCTTTGGTCAAGAAATTGCAACAGGTAGGAGGTCTTTTTTTTTTATTTTTTATTTTGTAGTGTCCATTATAAATGACCCACATGCTCACGTTATCTTGTGAGGAAATTGGTTTCTTCAGCCATGATGCATACTAAGATTGCTAGACAATGATTGTTGGATCTGTTTGTCAGAAAATTGACCTTTGATAATTGAAATAATCTGGCAAGATAGTTTCATATGGCGAATAAAGAATTTTGAACTGTCATAACCTGTGACAGGCATGTAGTCTATTCTAATCTTTTTGATTTTGTAGATTCTACGACCCTGAGAATGCATCACAGTTTAAACATGAAATGGCATTAGATGCTAAAGGGCGAAGACTTCTGGTGACATCTAATTCAGTAAGCGCACCCATATACCAGGTAAATCTTTCTCTAATTAACGGTTGCACATAACTAGGTTTGTTTCTTTGCTTCAACATATTGAGCATGTTTTGCCCAAGCTTAAAAAGTTTACATACAAGTAAATGGGTAAGTTTTGTTGTAAATAATTTATTTCATTGGTCAAATTTGGAAATAAGTTTGTTACTTTATTTGAAATAAGGTGAGATTTACTTCCAAAATAAATAGCTTTTTTTACTCGAAATATATGCTTCTTTTGTGGTTCTATAACAAGAGAGCTCCATGATGTATTTTCCCTTTCCTGTTGACAGGTTCAAGGTCATATGAATGGAATGAGAACTCTTTCTCACAGTGGACCTATAACAACGGTGGACTGGCATCCGACATTGCCCATCTTCTTGACAGGGTCGGCTGATCACTCAGTCCGGATCACTTCAATATCTTGATGGTTTCTACTTGTTTTTGTAGTCCGAGAGTTGAGGGGAGAGTGTTAGAATTGGGGATGGGGGGAAGAGGTTACTCTGAATTGAACCTAATGTGTTCTTGATATAGTATCATTATTTTTAACAACACGAATGTTCTATTTCTTTCTTTGCTGATCTTGTGTTCTAGTTTTACGAAGACGGTTATTTTCTTGGAGATGCATGTATTCCTTTTCTTGTGATGTGAAATAAATGAAAATATAGATTCTTTTACGTTTGGCGAAGCACACCTTCAAATGATATATGTGTGTTGTGTGTGACTGGAGCTCCACTCTAGTTACTAGTGCAAGTTAAAAATCCTCGGATCTGATAATGGTTTAGAGTTTTAACATGACTGATTTTTACCATTTTAAAGGCATCCTTTACCAGCTTAGTTGTGTTGAAATACCACAGCAAAATGGTGTGGTTGAAAGGAAGCATCAACATATACTTCACATTGCAAGAGTTATTAAATTCCAAGCCAATCTGCCTCACAAATTTTGGAGGGAGTGTATACTTATTGCTACCCATCTTATAAATCGAACACCCACCTCAGTTCTTGCAAATAGACCCCCTTATGAGATGCTCTATCAGACCAAGCTATCATATGATCACCTCATAGTGTTTGAATGTCTTTGTTATGCTTCTACTCTAAAACAAAATTGAACCAAGTTTGATCCAAGGGCTGTACCTTGCATTTTCATTAGGTACCCTTATGGCATGAAAGCCTACAAATTATACAATCTTCAAACCAGCACAACCTTTACTTCTAGAGATGTTTCCTTACACGAAAATGTATTTCATTTCCATCATCTTACTCTTCTCAATTCTTTGTCCAAGTCCGAAGTTTTTTCACAGCCTGATTCAACCTTATTTCCAGCACACTCAGATTCACATCCTGATGTTACATTCCCACATTAGAACACTATTCCTATGCGTGGGGACCCGCATCTTATCAATCTTTCTATCCACACTCATTTGAATCCACTCCATCTGTTGTCTCTTCTTCACAACATATAATGCTTGTACGTAAGTCACACAGACTTAAACGACCTCCATTCCATCTCTAAGACTATTATTACAGTCTAGTTTCTCAAGTGCCTATTCCTCAGTCAAAGTCTACTGAAAAAGGTTATATCTTTGGAAAGCAATATCCTATCTCAGATTACTTGGACTACAACAGGTTGTCTACTAAACAAAGAACATGTTCATTGGTTTTATCCACTATGTATGAACCTCAGTCTTATGCTGAAGCTTCTAAACATCCAGATTGGTACAAGGCTATGGACACTGAGTATCAAGCTCTCGTTTCAAACAATAATTGGATTGTTGATCACTTGCCTGCACATAAAACACCTATAGCTTGCAAATGGGTTTTCAAAGTCAAACTCAAATCCTATGGCACAGAGGAAAGGAAAAAGGCACGCCTAGTTGCTAAAGGTTTCACTCAACAGGCCACTTTAGACTATGAGAAAACTTTATCTCCTGTTGCAAAACTGGCTTCAGTTAAAACCATCATGGTTGTTACTGCTCAAAAGCAATGGCATCTTCATCCGTTAGACATCAACAATGCTTTTTTTCCATGGTGAGCTAGATGAAGAGGTGTATATGCTAATGCCCCTGAGCTATGAGCAGCAGGGAGAGAATGGAGAGCAGCTCGTTTGAAAATTAAACAAGTTTATGTATGGACTTAAACAGGCTTCAAGGCAATGGAACACTAAGCTGACTTCATACATTCTTTCACATGACTTCAAGCAGTCAATGTCTAATTATTCTTTATTCAGCAAACAAGATGGTTGTTCCTTTACTATTCTTTTCATTTATGTAGATGATATCATCATAGGGAGAAATAACATGTCATACATTGAACAGTTCAAAAAGGAACTAAATGACCAGTTTAGATTGAAAGATTTGGGGATTCTGAAATATTCCTAGGCCTTGAGGTGGCAAGAAATTCAAATGGAATTTCAATATGTCAAAGGATGTATGCACTGGAGATACTATCTGATGCTAGTTACCTTGGAGCAAAGCCAGCAAGCGGCCCTTTACCTCATAACTTGAAGCTAAGTAAGGATAAAGGGGAACCGGTTATTGATGTAAGTGAACATCGGAGGTTCATGGGAAGAATTTTGTATTTGACAAAAACCAGGCCCGATCTCTTCTATGCAATGCAAGTACTTAATCAGTATCTTTAGTCACCAAAAAGACCTCATCTGGAAGCTGCTCATCTTGTGCTAAGATACTTGAAGGGTACACCTGCTCAAGGTTTGTTCTTTGAAAGAAAATCTGATTTACATCTCAAAGGTTTCTGTGATGTGGACTGGGCAGCTTGTTCAGATATGAGAAGGTCTATCACCAGTTACTACATTTTTTTTAGGAAATTCGTTAATATCCTGGAAATCTAAGAAACAACACACAATCTCAAGGTCTTCACTTGAAGAGGAGTATTGATCTATGGCAGTTACAGTTTGCAAACTGGGTTGGTTAAAGAATATACTCAATGATTTAGTGTCAAACACAATAGCGTGGCACTATTATTCTGTGATAATCAATCGGCCATTCATATAGCTAGTAATCCGGTGTTTCTTGATAGAACGAAACATATAGAAATTGATTGTCATCTTATAAGAGATAAGGTGCAAGCAGGAGAAATGAAAATGTTACATATGGCTTCACAAGAACAAGTGTCAGATTTGTCGACAAAGCCTTTAGGGGGAGCCAAATTCAAATCTTTGTTAAACAAGATGGGTGTATTAAACATACATTCTCTATCTTAAGGGGGAGTGTTAAGCCACATCAGCATAGGGTTATTTAAGTCATTGTATTGCCTTAATTCTGTTAGGATAGTTAACGGCATCGCTTTGTATATATATGTGCCGAGAACACTTCATTTTTCATGTGGAATGAATAACAAAATTTCCCTCCAAGTTTCTCTTCTTTCATTCTAGAATTTTCTCTCCATAATTCAACAATTTGTGCCAAAATAAATTGATAAATATATTATTATTTTCTTCTTGAATATAATGATCTGGAGCAACAAAACAAGTTGTCGACAAGTGGTTTATTCTTTTACTATGTTTCTAGATCTGCATTTCGAGCTGTCTTCGAAGACATGAATTATATGTTCTTTTTTTCTTACTGTGTTATCAATCCATAGAAGCGAGGGTGAAAGAATGCGACCAAGTTGTGATTGTCTAGAAAGGGAGACGGCATATTTGGCGGTTCGAGTCCACTCATAATATTCAGGTCAGGAAAGGAGATTAGTGAGATCTATGCCCTTGCACTACATTCATTTTCAACTCCAAAAGCTTCACCAATTGAGTAGGCATATTTACCTTGCAGCATTGCATTAACGTTTTTATTTAGTCCATGTTTGATGGAGATTAAAATCAAAATTTTAGCAAGTTTTGATAAAAGTTAGTTCAGTAAAGTGTTTGTAACACATTTAGCCCATGTTTGATGGTTATTATTTGAAAGCTGTTTTTTTTTTTTTTTACATATCAATTTTCAATTACAAATTCATATAATAAAATATTTTCACTTAAATCCAAGTCTTTTCGATTTTTTAACCACAAATTTTCCTAAAATCTACTATTCAAAACATTATTTTTTTCATATAATAACTATCAAACAAAGACTTGGTAAATAAAATAATGTAAATAAATAATATATTTTGCTGAAAGAGTAAGATTCTAGGATTTTGTCATTTATACACTCAATTTTTACTTCTTTGTTGACACTTCATTATTGTCAAAAAATGATTGGATGAAAAACCAATTCTTTTTTTAACTATCAAATGACCGTTTGTCATATGACAAAGTGTAAATAAGGATGTACACCAAGGTCTACACCAAGCATGATTCAATATTTTATTCTTCACATAGCTATTCGTAAAAGGACCATAATACATGTACGTAAAGATAGACACATTTGTTTATACTCATGTGAATAGACAGATTTTGGTACATTGATCTTAACATCTTTTCCAATGAATTACCGGATTTTTGACGTATAAGAAGATGTCAATCAAGGTGTACACTTTGTGTGTACAAGTAGTTTAATCCTTCGTGGAATCCCTGCCCCTTTAACTTTCTGTTTTAAAGATATAAGCATTTGCTTCTTGATTGATTGATATCTATTTCTGTCTAACAATCAAAAGAAATTTAGCAAAAGCAAGCCATACGCCATTAGATTTTGTGCTCATGTTTAAGCAGAGTCAAATTTACCTCAAGTTTGACGGTCATTATTTTGAGAACATAAAATTTTAAATAATGATTTTTTAAAAAAATGATTAAAAAAATTGAATTTACGTGCAATATATTTTATTGTGCAAAAAAATAGTTAAAAATGAGTGAAAATTAAAGAATTTTAAAATATTGACGGTCAAACAAGGGCTTAATAGCCACGAATTGAAGTTTCACATGCTAAATTGAGTTAGACACTGTTTGATTGCAACGAATTCCATAGAAAGTGTCACATTCGAAGAAAACGAATTTCACTTTGGCTGTTTGATTGCAACGTTGAATGAAAACAGAATTCTAAGGTACAACCACTTTAAACTGCATTTTCTTTGTTTTCATGGAAAACAAATTCCTATGGGTTTGGCCGGTTTTTATTTTTCAACTAACATGGAATTGAAATTTCTTTCCACGTTTGCCTATCAAACGAACATTTGGGGTATTTCCCCAGATACTTGAGTTAATGTGTTACCAAAACTCAACAAGTATTCTACACAGTATTAGGTGTAACAGACTTAGAGCTTTTCTAATAGACTCTTTATTTATAAAGAGTACCTTATATATTATAGAGAGTATCGTTAAATTTATAGAATCAAAATGTTTATGTATCACGATAATTCTCTCTATTTTGACTCTTTATTTTGCTTTTCTCGTGAAATATTTATTGTTTTTTCTTCATGTGTTATTTAACACAATTTTTTATATATCAATGATTAATCAATTTAAATGTGATTTGTACATTTTAAGTATAATATACTAAATTTGGAGAGACAAACTCTCTCTATTTTGAGAAATAGAGTCTCTTGAAATTTATTTTAGAGCATTAGCTCTTTAAATTATAGAACATTTTATATTTAGATAGTCTTTTGGAGATGTTCTTAATTTATGTTTGAACCCCTTTTTTATGAAAATAAGTTTTTATAATAATGATTTTTTTTGGAAAATATCTGGTTGAAAAATGTAGAAACATTTTGAATTATTTATTGAGAGAATTTGAAATTGAAAATGAGTTTAGACAAACATTAATTTTGTAGAGAATGGGACTCAAACGAGGGCTTAAGTTTTTGGATGTTGTAGTTTTAATGCGCACTTAGTATGAACCATACAACCTTCCCAAGGGGGACTTCAATCTTTTAAAGTCGGGTTACCTTGTTCGTTCCCTTATTATTTTGGCAAAATATTAGAACTACATAAACCAAATTAGTCACATGAATATCATGGTTCTTGTTAAAAACCATTAAAGGAAGATGAGAAAAAATTAACACCAGCAAAATGCAATATGGTTAACTACATACTATTGACAGTATTTAATTATGAATTAAATATTTACAGGAGACTCGAAACAGCCTTAACTAAAACGGATACTATACACACCCGAATCAATAAAGCTAGTTGTACAAGCATGATTGACAATCTTGGTTGACAATCATGTATTGTGAAAGCCCAGATCGTTGATACAAAAAATATTTTTAACAATTTTTAAAATGAAGGGATGTGAGGCTGCCAAATGTGTAGTTTTCAACCAATATTGTCAACGAAGATTGTACAAGTAGCATGATTCGACCAGAATTTAATACTTTAAATCCTTAAACTTCAGAAGTTCCCAAGCACAGTGTGACACAATGAATGAGAAAAAAAATTCTTAACCACAATTCCAACTCCAAAGACCAACAAATTGCAATAGAAATCATCTGAAACCAATAGAACTACCTAGGACGAAGACAACACAATGCGATGAATTTAACTTACACCCAACTATGAGGCATGGGATAAGATTTTACTGGCTCCAAATTTCGACCAACTTCTTGATTATTGTTGCTTGTTCATGAGCTTGTACTTCCTCTAAGCACTGCCATTAAGCTTCCTCCATGCACCCTACCTTCTGGAAGAGACAAATCATTCAAGCTAGTGCTTCCATGAGTGAAATTCGCGTGGTAATCATTGGTTGTCCATAACCCTTTGAATCAAACCATGTGCCAATGCAATCAGAAAGATAGCTTCCAGTTGCAGAAAACCCTTTCAACTGGGAAAATGAGCTAGGGTCTAGATTAGAAACCACAGGAACACTCTTGTGCATCTGTTTATCTTGAATTTGTGCCCCGGGGGCAACGCACAAGCCAAATTTCCCTCTAGCAAACTTGTCGCATTGAATGACATCTTGACCACCAAACTCTGAACCCAACTGTACCCCAAGAGCATCGTTTTCCACCACCATGCGCTTAGCAAAAATCGTAGCTTCCTTGTGCACTCTTCGTACATCCTTCACACTTGCACCTTTTTCCACCCCCATGGCGGACACAGTAGTTTGTGCGTCCACTTGCACTCTTAGTACATTCGGGCATGGCACATCTCTTTCC
>CAIGRF010088066.1:0-16119 GCA_903798235.1 Fraxinus ornus
CCCTAAATATCCTATGTGGCAAGCAAGTGTAGGACCCCCACACCATATTACGAGGTTGATCTGGCCGAACCCCTTTTGGTGGCCGAACCAATATACTTGTCGACCCTATTAAATGGTACTGACCCGTAAGAGTCGACTGTGAATAGAAGCGAGGTCACAAAAGAAGCTCAACACAAGATCTCCTAGCCTTTTGATATGTGATTGATGTGAAAATTCACCGTGCCGCCTCATTGCCAACCCATCAGGTTAAGTCCAAAGCTGCAGGCTAGTCATTAATCATTATGGATGCTAAAGTGGTATTAGCATTTAAAGATTGTGAGTGATTGATGTCTAAGATAAGAAGCATTAGCCGTATGTATGAGGTCATGTGTCTCTTCATATAACGACTCTCATTCACCTTTTTTTACTATTGAAGCTCACACTTAGTGTCATTTGAAGATAATGCAAGTTTAGACTCTCAAACTATAACTATGCCATATCACTGTTCCATTTTTTATTCCCCAAAGCTAATTCCCTATTCATATTAGAGGCTCATGTCTAAAGCTATCCCACGCTCATATTTTTTCTTCCCCAACTAACTTGACTATAGGAGTGCATGTGACAAACTCCACCCTCATCGGAGGAATCTACGAGGGGCTAATGGTTTGTCCAAGTATACAGGAATAAGGCTTGCATGGACATGAGAAGTATTGGGATCTGTTGACCACATTGGAGGTATATTTTTTAGGTCAACAGATTGGCTCCATCTGTAGGAAACCATACTATAATCGCGAGCATCCTTGTGGGATTATTTCACAGCCATACTTTGGAGAAGAGTCCTGGTTCTTGAAGAAAGAATGACTAAGGACGTTGAAGAAGCATCCCTAGAAGTTTCTTTTAACATAAGAGCTATTATTACGCTATGAGTTCTAGTCATTATGGCTCTCAAGGTAGAAATCAACAGGAGGAAGCTTCTGAAGAAGAAGTCATTTGGACAAATGTCGATACCTATCGACCCCACCACTAACATCGACGAAGTAGTTCTACCGCACGCCTAGCAAGAGAGGTGGGGGAGATGGTTGTAAACATGAAGAACACAACCCAACAAAATGCCGTCATGCAAAAATTACTCTTGCAAATGTAAGGGCAAGCAGGGTACTAAATGCCCCAACATGGGGCTTTTCAACAGGAAGATGAGGAGAATGACATGGGCCTTACCCTAGAGACATAGGAAAGAGCTTAGCCCAATCAAAAGGGATGTGGAGGTAGACATGTCTACCAATTATACCTTTAGCAGACCTGATGATAACTTACCACAAGGTGCAAAAAACTTCTCTCCAGAATATGCCCAAGAACGGATACCTCATAGGTCTACCAGTGTCTTCGATAGAATTGGACCATCATCGCATAGGAATAAGCCCCAACAGTCACCCCACATGCGGAGGTAGCAAGAACACGGGCAATGCCATGAACCTCAGGAGACCCTTTTGTCTAGGAATAGACGAGAAAGAAGGGACACAACAAACTTGAGAAACTGAGCTAGAACTTCACAACCGCCTCGCTACCAAGCTGAAGAGGAGAATTCAGATGGGTCATGCAAATCTTTTGAATTGAATGACGATGACAAAAGTTGAGGAATGCCCACGTTCCTAGTCGCTTTATGCCACTAAAAATCCCCAAATATGAAGAAAATGGTGATCCGACGAAGCACTTTAACAATTTCACCACATTGTAATGCATAGATTTCCACCTCACATTGACTGGGGCTGCTGAAATTTGGTATACGCGCATACAGATTAGGAGTATTAGAAGTTGGCCGGATCTCAAGAAGACCTTATTGAATCAATATTTGTCAAGTAAAGAAGGAAAGGTCCCTATCCAAAGGTTTCACGATATAAGACGACAATTGGGTGAAACTTTAAAGAGCCACCTAGCTTGGTTTACAGATGAAATGACTTATTGTGAGCAAGTTACTGATTGGGAAGCCCTTTCAGTATTGAGGGGAGGCCTCAATATGAACACCCTCTCCTGGAGAGATGTGTGAAATAAAAATCCCACTTCTTGCGATGCTTTGTTGGAAAAAATGTGTTAATGAAAAAATGATTGGCCATCACAATCGAACATCGATGGAACTTCCACCGCTTTAGACGCAAAGGCGAAGCCCTATTTCCCACTTGTAAACCAACAATGGGCCCAACAAGGCACACAATCGCCTCAGCTTCAGGCCAAGCATTAGCCAATGTCACCTTAAACACAGTACTGTCTTTGGCATACGAAGAGGTTGGACTAGATGCACAAAGATCGCGAAATAGGCTGAGCGACAAAAGAATGAGCAACGAGCCTAAAAATAGGCCATATTGTACTTATCATAGAACCTACAGTCACGGCACGAATAACTGCATGTTTGGCCACATCACAAAGAGTGAACAAACTCATACACTAGAAGGAAGAATACATGTCATGCCCAACAGAACGCACCTCTATCTAAGCATGATCAAGAGCCTTGGCGTCATGAGGCAAGGTGACATCATAAGGATAAATCGCTTAGGCAGAGACGTAATAAGGATAGAAATGGGCCTAGGAGTAGCCAAGACAAAAAAAGAGAACCCACTACAGATACTTAAAACGTCCCCATTAGAGAGATTGATACAATAATTGGGGGCCCACATGTTGGAGGAAAGTTAAGAAACGTACAAAGAAATTATGCCAGAAAGGCTAATGATCTTCCCATGAAAAGCTACTTGGTCAATAGCACCCCTCATAGGAATGGTAACACTCCGCCAGTAGTTGGGTTGGACAAAACTCCCGAACAGAACCGGACCGAACCGAACCAGAACCGAACTAAATCGAACTGAGCGGTTATTCATAAGTTAATACCCGAACGGGTATTTGAATCGAGAACCGATGAGTTTGGTTCAGTTTTCGGTAAGAACCAAATCTGAATAATTTTTAAATTTTTTATATTAAATCAATTAAATTATTTTAATTTTTTCTAAACAAATTAGTAAATTAACTAATTTAGTGATTAATGCTCTAACTCCCAAGCCAAGTCCATACCTAGTTAGCATAACCCAACCCAACCCAATTTCTAAATTCAATTTTTTGTTTTAATTTTTTGACCCAATTATTAAATTCATTGTTAGCTCAAGATTTAGGTCTTTTTAAGTTTTTATCCTTCCATTTTCATTTCATACTTTCATTTGATAAGTACAGGTCCACTAACCTCAAATCATTTGATAAATTGAAAACATACATCTACATGTCGAAGCCGCCGACTGCCGAGTCCGACTTTCCATCTCCAACTGCCCATTGAAGCTACGAATGAACATGTCATTAGTTGTATTTATGTAGTGTTGCTGTAAATGGTAAAAAAACTAATTATGGTACAGAACCGAACTGAACCAAATCGAACTGAACCCGAACGGTTCCATAATTATATTTGGACCCGAGGGTTCCATTTATTAAATACCTGAAAATTTTGGTTCGGTTCGGTTCGGTTCTCTTTAGAACCAAAAAAGGGCTTGAAACGTATGTTGGTGGATAATGGGAGCTCCGATAACATCCTGTTTGGAGCCACTTATGACAAAATGTTGATAGATCACGAACTCACTTCCATGACTACCATTTGTATGGTTTTACTGGCGACAACTTTGTCCCTTTGGAAAGAATCACGTTAGCTGTAGAGATGGGAGCGCCCCCTAAACGGTTAATCATTTTATGGAATTTCTCGTTGTGGACCACATGTTTGCTATCATGGTATGTTGGGATCACCAGCATTGAAAGAACTCCGGGTAGTCACATCTATCCATAATTTATGCATAAGATTTCCCACTGATCGAGGCATCATCGTGTCCAAGGTGATCAAATAGGATCAAGAGAATGCTACCTCAACTCCTTACGAAAGTCTGAACTTCGAAGCACAAACGTGGTTTTGATAGACACTGAAACGCTGACACACTTGTAGAAGGTCCGGCCCCTGAACAAGGGGGGATGTTGAGATGGTAGATGCCCCTGCAGAAGGGGTTATCCCTAAAGAAGGGATTATGTATGCAGGACTGGATCCTCGAATTATAGAGTCGAACTCCTAGGTAACCCCAGTTTAGAAATTAGATTTTTTCTCCGTAGACCCGCAGGATCCCAAAAGATACTCCAGGTAAGAAAGAAGCTGAATTTAGAGGACAAATAGAGGCTTAAGAACTTCATGCTCAATAACCTAGATATATTCGCATAGAAGCATGAAGACAAGGTGGGCATTGACCCCAAGGCTAGTTGTCACCACCTCAATGTTGACCCTCAATTCACTCTTATAGGTAGAAAAAAAGGGTCTTGAACCTTGAAAGATGGCGAAACCTTAAAGGAAGACGTGCAATAATTGATATCCAATGGGTTTATCAAAGAGGCCACTTATCAGAAATGGATATCTAATCCAGTTTAGGTAAAAAAGCACAGTGGCAAGTAGAGAAACTTCTCCAACCTTAATCAAGCATGTCCTAAAGATAATTTTTCGTTTCCAAGGATCGACCAACTTATGGATTCCGCAGCAGGACATGAGCCATTGAGCTTTATGGATACATGCACTCGTCTGACGAGGTAAACACTTCATTCATCACAGATAGGGGGCTTTATTGTTACAAAGTCGTGCCCTTTGGTTTGAATACTTGGCTACCTATCAAAGACTCGTTAATAGAATGTTTGTCGACCTTATTGGTAAGACGATGGAAGTTTATGTAGATGACATGCTGGCAAAAAGTCTCAAAGCCTCAAACCACGTTGAATACCTTGAGGCTGTTTTCAAAGTTTTGAGGAAGTATAGAATGAGGCTGAACCCACTAAAGTGTGCTTTTGGCATAGCTTTTGGAAAGTCTTTAGGCTATATGGTCAATCGATGAGGCATAGAGGCGAACCTTAGAGAAAGTCAAGGTTTTATTAGACATGAGATATCTCTAAAAGCCCAAGAAATTGCAAAAGCTAACAGGTCGTCTTATAGCCTTAAGTCGGTTCATCTCAAAGGCAACAGATAGTTGCCTCCCATTCTTCAAGATTCTTAAGGAAGGAAAGACGTTCCAATGGAGCAAGGAATGCGAAATGGCTTTCCAGGGACTAAAGAAGCACTTTAGACAAGCCCCACTCCTCTCAAAATCTAAAGAAAGATAGGCATTAATGTTGTATCTAGTTATGTCCGCAGAGGTCATGAGCTTAGTGTCGGTAAGGGAAGAAGGTGGCATACAAATATCTATTTATTACGTAAGCAAGGCCCTCTTATGAGCAGAGACGCTACATTGAAATGGAGAAGCTCGCTCTTTCTTAACAATTGTATCTAGGAAGTTGAGGCACTATTTCTTGGCTCACAACATACATGTGCTGACCAACTTCCCACTTAAGCAAGTGCTTCAGAAACCTGATGCCTCAGGGAAGCTGATGAACTAGATCGTAGAACTAAGATAGTTCGACATTGCGTATAAGCTATGAATCTCTGTGAAGGGACATGCACTGATGATTTCATAAAAGAATTCACCAAGGCCCCCCGGATATCGACATGATAATGGAACCGATAGACCACAGCCTGGAAGTTGTTTGTTGATGGATTTCCGAGTAAGACAGGTTTGGGAGCGTGAGTGGTACTAGTAAGCACGGAAGGGCACAAGCTCAACTGTGCCGTATGATTTGGTTTCAAGACCTCCAACAATGCAGTTGAATACAAGGCGCTACTAGCAAGCATGGGGTTATCTAAGGAAATTCAAGTAAGGAGATTGATGGTTAACAGAGATTCACAGTTGGTGGTGAGTCAAGTCAATGGCAACTTCACTGCAAAAGATAAGAGCATGGAAGCATACATAAAAGAGGTTATGAACTTGCTCCCATCCTTTGAGAAGTTTGAATAGACCCAAATACTATGAGTTGAGAACTTTCGTGTCGATGCTTCATCGAAACTAGCCAGTTGCAAGGATTCAAATCTGTCAAAAGATTCCCAATTGAACACCTCACCAGATCTTCTATCTCCAAGGGGGAGGTAGTAATGTGAATTGAAGGCACTCCGCCTCGGATGCAACCAATCATCGCTTTCCTTAAGAATCACACATTAACAGAAGATAAGGAAGAGGCTCACAAGCTCAACAGAGATTTCTCATCGCCCTTCCTACGATGCAGTGGAGGGAAATATGCCAATTATATTTCACACAAGGTTCATGAAACTCATAAAGCAATCACGAGGGGGTCCGACGCTTGCGTAAAAAGTGTTAAGGCAAGAATATTATTGGCCGATGCTCAAAAAGGATGTCATTCAATTTGTTAGAAGGTACGACAAGTACAGTAAATGCGCAATCAATATGCGTACTGGGAAATAGGTGATAATTTCAAATCATTACAACATGTGCCCCAACAGGCTTCAGTAGCCTCGAATTCGCCTCTTTCAGCCTTATCGCAGGCTTTGATCACTTTGACTGGCTCGCCCTCTTTAGAAAAGGTCTCGCTTTAGCCATTTTAAGCCTCATCACAAGCTTTAGTCGCTTCGAAAAGTTTTCCCTCTTTAGCAAAGGCCTCGCCTTCGCCTCATTCAACTTTATCACAGGCTTCAGTTGCCTCGACAAGCTCGCCCTCTTTACCAATGGCCTTGCTTTCACCTTTTTCAATCTTATCAAAAGCTTCATCCACCTCGACAAGGCTCACTCTTTTTAGCAAGGGCCTCACCTTCGCCTTTTTCAATCTTAGCATAGGCTTCAATCTTTTAGACAAGCTCGCCCTCTTTAACAAAGGCATCGCCTTCGCCTCATTCAACCTAATCACAGGCTTCGAACACCTCGACAAGCTCTCCCTCTTTAGCAAAGGCCTCGCTTTTGCCTTTTTCAGCCGTATGACAGGCTTTAGTCATCTCAACTGGCTCTTCCTCTTTAGCAAGGGCCTCGCCTTTGCCTCTTTCAACCTTATCACGGGCTTCAGTCGCCTTGACAGACTCGTCCTCTCTAGCAAGGGGCTTTCACCTTTTTCAGCCTTATCATAGACTTCAGTCACCTCGACAGGCTTATTCTATCTAACAAGGGCGTCGCCTTCACCTTTTTCAACCTTATCACAGGCTTCAATCGTCTCGATGAGCTAGCCCTCTTTAGCAAGGGTCTTGACTTCGCCTCTTTCAGCTTTATCACAGGCTTTAGTCACTTCGACATGCTCATACTCTTTAGCAAGGGTCTCGATTTCTCTTCATTCAGCCTAACATTTGATTATATTTGCGTCCACAAGTCGCACAACGTTACACCCTCAACTTAAAAGTCTACGTATTATATGAATAATCATACATCGAATTCAAGGACTATTGTTACACTCACCATTTTCTTTTTCTTTACAAAAACGCAAAGTCCGCGCATCATGTGAATAATTAAACATAGACTCCAGGACTATTCTTACGCCTTGCTTCGCAAAACCCCAAATATCCTATGTTGCAAGCAAGTCTAGGGTCCACACACCATATTATGGGGATAATCTGGCCGAACCCCTTTTGGTGGCCGAGCCAATATGCTTGCTGACTCCATTGAATGGTACTGACCCATTAGAGTCGAACCGCGAGTAGATGAGAGGTCACAAAAGAAGCTCAGAACAAGATCTCCTGGGCAACCTTTTGATAAGTAATTGATGTGACAATTCATTGTTCCTGCCATCATTGCCAACACATCAGGTTAAGTCGAAAGCCGCAAGCTAGGTATTATGGATGCTAAAGTGGTATTAGCATTTAATGCTTATGATTAATTGATTTATGTCAAAGATAAGAGGCATCAGCAGCATGGATGAGGCCACATGTCTCTTCATACTCTCATTCTTTTTGTTTTTGTTTTTGTTTTTTTTATATAAAAGCTCGCGTTTAGTGTCATTTGAAAGTAATGCAAGTTTAAACTCTCTAACTATAACTTTGCCATATCACTATTCCATTTGTTATTCCCCAAATGATAATTCTTGGTGTACAAAATGGGGTACAAAAGGGTGTCCAAAATTGCCAAATGGCGGCCCCCTATTGGGGGGCGCACCTGTAGCACAACCCTTCCCCAAATCCAACCCCCTTTTTATATTGGAGTCTCACGTCTAAAGCTTTCCCGCCCACAAACTATAACTTTGTAATATCACATTTGGAACGTTCAGCATAATGTTTTTTGAAAACAGATTTGGTTTTAAAGAATTAATGTAAGTTGACAATTGAGGGACATGATTCGTTTGGTTGTGTATATATGTATATGCATGCATGTATTTATGATTGACAAGTGTAAAACCCTCTCTTAATACTCAAAAGAGACCGGACAAAGAAATACCCTATAATCCAATTGGTTCAAGCGTGATGGAATTATCCTTGTTCTATATCATTTCAAGATAATTTTGTTTGGGACATAGGTTTCGTCCCCTAAAAATGTTAACAACTTCCTTAAATTAGAAAGGATACAAGTTCAATCTAAGGCTCCATTTGATACACAACATTTTCCATGTATTTTCAACTTATGTAGTTTTTGAAAGGCAAAATTTTTTCCGAAATTTTTTTTTTCCACCTTTTTGAGGAAAATAAATTCCTGATGTTTTGGATGGAAAAAAATTTCCTAAATTTTTTTTATTTGCAATTAGAAAAAATTCTAGATACAATGGTAAAAAAATTATCACTTTTATTGACATTTTTCGTGCAAAACAAAGACAAACGAATAGTATTCGATATGGTAAATTTTAAATCGCTTAAAACGAATATTTGTAACTTAAAATACTGAATAAAAAAAAAAAGCCGAGCCGAGACAAGCAATAAAGTCATTCTGCTCGACTTATGGCTTATGAATAGTAACTCAAAACTCCATCTTTTATTTGTGTAGGAACGAATGTTTGTAATTTAAAATACTGAATCAAACGTAAATTAAAAAAAAAAANTATAGTGATCGTTTTGTTATTTTCGCGTAACTTCAGTGACCGTTTGTGAAGTTAACCCCCAACTCTTGAATTTGATTTTATTGAGAAGAGTTACCCAATTCACGAGCAAAAAAAAAAAAAAAAGAACCCCCCATTTTCATAACAAAACAATATGCAATTCCTTATCCGTACCTTTTTCAACACAATTTAAAAATTATCTTTTATAACATGCAATCCCTCTAAGTCCATTTTTTTTTAAAAAAAATTATTTTTCTTCAAATTCATTTTTAATTATGCATTCTTTCAAAAAAAATAATTTTACATGTAGATTCAAAATTCTTTCTTACTTTTTAATCACATATTCTTCAAAAAAACTCTTGTTACAATTTTTTTTTTTTTTTTTTTTTCAAAAAATGGAGGCAAAAAGTTGTAATTATTGCAAACTACGTATAAATATTCATTAATAACAAAGGGATAAATTATTTATAAAGGATAAGAATGAGATGAATAAAAATTTAAAAAATAATCGTGTCGTAATCTCTATATATTTTCACATGCCCCACCGGGCCACCGCTTAAAATGGCACTACCCACAACGCGATAAATCATTCAGAATTACAGGTGTTTGCATTAGCTTTTGTTGTCGCTATTCATGTTACTCAAAAATTCAAGATAAAAAATTCAATAATTTTAATTAGGTGAAAAATAAATTGTGTAATACTTACATAGTAATTTAACTATGCTAGGAACTAGGAAGACTCAAAGGTTCGAAAATTATACAAGTAGAATTTTCATGGGGGAAGGAAATGAGTAAAATCAATATTTGGAATTAGTTTTTTATGCGAAAATTAAATGGAAAGTTATAAATATGTTTATCCATTTTAATTATAAATGCATCGTAAAGTTAGTTAAAAATTCATTAGATATCACCGTTACATATGGACATACTTGATATCGAACCAACATTAGTTGCCATTTAATATGTGCAGTTATTTATCTGTAAAACTCAAAATTATACAAAGCCAAGGAACGAAATTTTGTCTAGTGCATGCACAATTTTAGGTATCGGCTTCAATTATTATTTTTTTTGGCCAAAATTAGTCTATGAAAGAAAAGAGCTTCACATGATTAATGTAAAGTCCTGGAAAGAAATAATTCATGTTTTCCGTACTCCATAGCCCATACCCATTTTAAGGCAACGGCCCTCGTCCCGTTTACCCAATTAGGCAAGTAATTCCCGCCCCTTATAATCTATTTGCAGAAATTTAAATTTATTTATCGTGAGCGGTAGTTCTCACTTATTCCCCAATTAGTAGTATAGTTCCATGATAAAATCATCCTCCTCTTTGGTGAAATTTCCCCTAAGACCTGGTCTCAAGTAATTCATCAATCGTAATATGCAACTCTTCTCACATCTTGTTAAACATGAACCTATATTTGCATATTAAACTGTCAGCTCTCTCTATTAATTACATAGAATATCAAACCTTCCCTATAACCACATGAATATATATATATATATATATATATATTTATAGTTAGAAAAGACAGATAGATAGATAGATAGATAGATGTAGGGTTAAATGAATTAAACAGTTGAATATGCTGTTTAAAACTTAAAAGTAGCAGTGAAGTTAAAGGAATAAGTGGAAGGAAATTGTTAAGGGATAAAATCTCATATCGAATAAATATGAAAATATAGACCAATGTTTTGAGTTTTAATCAGATCGAATTGCTCGTTGGAGTTTAACGGGCTCTGATACCATGTTCATATTTGAGGTTCTATTTTAAAAGGTCAACCTTATTAAGAAGAGTAGTCCCAATCTTATCTCGCATCGAATAAATATGAAAACATAGACCAATTTATTAAGATTTGGACTACTTCTCTAAATAATGTTGACATTTTAAGATAGAACCTCAAATATGAACATGGTATCAGAGCCTGTTAAACTCCAACGAGCAATTCGATCTGACTAAGACTCAAAAAAAAAATGAGCACACGAATTCCAAGATTGATTTGTTCAAACGAACCACCATCTTGTGGGGATATGTTAAGGGATAAAATTCTACATCGAATAAAATTGAAAACATAGACTAATTTATAAATATTTGGACTGCTCTTCTTAATAAGGTTGATCTTTTAAGATGGAATCGAATAAAAATGAAAACATAGATCAACTTATAAAGATTTGAACTATTCCTCTAAATAAGGTTGACCTTTTAAGATGGAACCCTAAATTTTAACAGAAATTAAGGTTTCCCTTTTCCAAATTGGAAGAATTGAATCTACCAATTCTTCATTGTTAGCAGGAAAAAAGGAAAACAGACAACATATTTGGACAACAATCGCCAATTCCAGTGGTCGTATCTCAGAACATGAGTCCTCAACTTATCATCTTCTTCCTTACACCAAACACCTTTCTTTATTACATTATTATCAAAATAAGTGCAGACACACTGGAGTTTCCTGAAAATTAGCATTTTCTTCCCTTTTCTTCTTCTCTTCTTGGTCCAGTGCAGGCACAGTGGAGCTTCCTAGGGCCAAGCCTCTATGTAGCTTCATCCCTGAAGCAAACCGTGGAATTATAGACCAAGTGTATTAGTCTTGTATGAAATTCGAAATTTGTCGCACAAAAGAGATTTTGATGTTGTTATTATGCTAAATTATTCTAAAATGATTGCTAAAATATGGATTGTATCTGAATATGGATGAATGTATTGGATTTCGAATCCGGATATTGCTATCTATTCCAATTCTCAATTTGTACTCTAATCTTGTTCATACGTTCTTGATAATCGATAAATTTAGCCCTTGTTTGACAATTATTATTTCAAAACTCTTTAATTCTTACACTCATTTTCAATCATATTTATATAATAAAATATTTTGCGTATAAATTCAAAAAAAAATTCCTACTTTTTAACATATTCTCCAAAAAATCACAATTCAAAACTCCATATTCTAAAAATGATGGCCAACAAACAGGGGATAAGTCTATTCTGATCGCAACTCGAATCTATTCCTAGTAGTAATTTGAATGATTAGAGGGCGTTAAATTTCAAATCATCTATATGA
Organism: Fraxinus ornus; assembly: GCA_903798235.1. Lineage (NCBI taxonomy): Eukaryota > Viridiplantae > Streptophyta > Magnoliopsida > Lamiales > Oleaceae > Fraxinus > Fraxinus ornus. Next base: position 11,920 of record CAIGRF010088066.1, read on the forward strand.
TTGCACACGCAATATTATTTTTTCTAACATCTATTGCCCGTATGTTAATCTTACCGTATCTAAACTTATTGTGTGTCTCTCAAGAGTTTAACGGGCTTTGATACCATGTTCATATTTGAAGTTCTATTTTAAAAGGTCAACCTTATTAAGAGGAGTAGTCCCAATCTTATCTCACATCGAATAAATATGAAAACATAGACCAATTTATTAAGATTTGGACCACTTCTCTAAATAATGTTGACCTTTTAAGATAGAACCTCAAATATGAACATGGTATCAGAGCCTGTTAAACTCCAACGAGCAATTCGATCTGACTAAGACTCAAAAAAATTGAGCACACGAATTTCAAGATTGGTTTGTTCAAACGAGCCATCATCTTGCGGGAGTATGTTAAGGGATAAAATCCTACATCGAATAAAATTGAAAACATAGACTAATTTATAAATATTTGGACTGCTCTTCTTAATAAGGTTGATCTTTTAAGATGGAATCGAACAAAGATGAAAACATAGATCAACTTATAAAGATTTGAACTATTCCTCTAAATAAGGTTGACCTTTTAAGATGGAACCCTAAATTTTAACAGAAATTAAGGTTTCCCTTTTCCAAATTCGAAGAATTGAATCTACCAATTCTTCATTGTTAGCAAGAACAAAGGAAAACAGACAACATATTTGGACAACAATCGCGATTCCAGTGGTCGTATCTCAGAACATGAGTCCTCAACTTATCATCTTCTTCCTTACTCCAAACACCTTTCTTTATTATATTATTATCAAAATAAGTGCAGACACACTGGAGTTTCCTGAAAATTAGCATTTTCTTTCCTTTTCTTCTTCTCTTCTTGGTCCAGTGCAGGCACAGTGGAGCTTCCTAGGGCCAAGCCTCTATATAGCTTCATCCCTGAAGCAAACCGTGGAATTATAGACCAAGTGTATTAGTCTTGTATGAAATTCGAAATTTGCCACACAAAAGAGATTTTGATGTTGTTATTATGCTAAATTATTCTAAAATGATTGCTAAAGTATGGATTGTATCTAATTATGGATGAATGTATTGGATTTCAAATCCGGTTATTGCTATCTATTCTAATTCTCAATTTGTACTCTAATCTTGTTCATACGTTCTTCATAATCGATAAATTTAGCCAGTGTTTGACAATTATTATTTCAAAACTCTTTAATTCTTACACTCATTTTCAATCATATTTATATAATAAAATATTTTGCGTATAAATTCAAAAAAAATTCCTACTTTTTAACATATTCTCCAAAAAATCACAATTCAAAACTCCATATTCTAAAAATGATGGCCATCAAACAGGGGATAAGTCTATTCTGATAGCAACTCGAATCTATTCCTAGTAGTAATTCGAATGATTAGAGGGCGTTAAATTTCAAATCATCTATATGATTGCACACGCAATATTATTTTTTCTAACATCTATTGCCCGTATGTTAATCTTACCGCATTCTAAACTTATTGTGTGTCTCTCAATATTATAACAGCAACTAATTATCTAATTTTTTGTCAAATAATTAAATAATACAATGAGAATGCAAAATTAATCAAGAAGCGCAAAAAATTACTAAACTACTAATATTAAATTAAAATAAATAAACAATAGAGTTTATCTTCATCCAATACAATTACGGATCTAGTCTAACATGATTTCGTATAAATTATAAGAAGAATGATAGAAAAATATCACCCAAGTTATGAAATAATGTAAAAGATGTTGATCTTAAATTCAATGTTGAATTCTTCAATTTTTTTTTTATGTAATTGGCCCTCAAGTCGTGCAAAGGTTTGATCTTCTCTTATTAAAATATAGCAATTTGCTTCATCTTCTTGATGAATTTGATTATATGAATGCATATTAATGGGCTAAAGGAAGTCCCTCCAATGGCTGGCCATATCTTGTATTATACGAGATGAAATTAAATACAAGAGTTTCTCAAATAAAGAAAGTTGCCATCGCGTCACGCATGGTTGTCTCTATGCAGTCGTTAATATTTTTGGCATAACTTTCTCTATAGAGTATAGATATTCGATTAAGACAACTCAAAGTGCATTGAAATATAACTCAAGGGGCTCAATTATTGTAGAAATAGTATTTTTCGAATTCGAATGTTTGCTATGTAAAAAATGAATCTCAAACTCCAACTAAAAATTTGAAGCATAACTTGTGCGATTAAAAATTAAATAATTTACTTATACTTCAATGCTTTACTCGTTTGACTACTAATTGCATTCAATTAACATCCTAGCACTCTCCCATCATTGATATGCAGCCTGAAGCAAGTTTTAAAAGTTTGCATTTTAGTCCACAAACTTTAAATTTCTTTTGTTTTCGCTCGTTTCTTCTAATTCCACCCTTTCGTATCAAGTTGCACCTAACAAACAAAATATAAACTTAATTAAGTAATCAAAATTAATAACAATTAACCTCATTTAACAGTCCGATAAATAAACAAAATACACTTATCATCTAATACCAGTGATATTGAACATTAGTTTAGGTGTTAACATATCATATGTTTTATTACATATTGTTATAATTGAACCTGTAATTTAATGTTTAAGCACATATTAATTGAATCATGAAATAGTTTTCCTATTAATTGTGTTGCCTTTATTACATCCCCGACTTATAAAGTTGTTTCGCATTTTTTTTTTTTTTTTAAATGTTATTGACTAAACTATTTTTTTAGACGTTGCATCCCATTAAGTTATCGAAAATGTTATCATGATTAGCAGAAATGGTATAATAAGAAGGAAACTCCTGTTGGTACACGAGTGCAGTTGGAAGTTATGCTTTAATTATTGGTTCTATTTGGTAAGAATTAAAATTTTAATTTTAATTTAAGTCAAAGTTAATAATTAATTTTAACAACATATTTCATAAACTCCACCACTTCTAACCACGCATTTTATCAATTCCTATTAAAATTTACGAAAAAAATCTAATTTTAATCTCTACCAAATAAGAGCTTGATGTAATTTTCTCCATTTTGTTTAAAAATTATTATTGGTGGTACAAATGCAATTCATTGATGATATCATTGGTTTAATGGCTTTGACGAAATGTAGAACCTGTAATTTAATGTTTAAGCACATATTAATTGAATCATGAAATAGTTTTCCTATTAATTGTGTTGCCTTTATTACATCCCCGACTTATAAAGTTGTTTCGCATTTTTTTTTTTTTTTTTAATGTTATTGACTAAACTATTTTTTTAGACGCTGCATCCCATTAAGTTATCGAAAATGTTATCATGATTAGCAGAAATGGTATAATAAGAAGGAAACTCCTGTTGGTACACGAGTGCAGTTGGAAGTTATGCTTTAATTATTGGTTCTATTTGGTACGAATTAAAATTTTAATTTTAATTTAAGTCAAAGTCAATAATTAATTTTAACAACATATTTCATAAACTCCACCATTTTTAACCACGTATTTTATCAATTCCTATTAAAATGTACGAAAAAAATCTGATTTTAATCTCTACCAAATAGGAACTTGATGTAATTTTCTCCATTTTGTTTAAAAATTATTATTGATGGTACAAATGCAATACATTGATAATATCATTGGTTTAATGGCTTTGACGAAATGTGATTTTTTTGAAGTTCACCCCAAAATTCGTCCATTGATCCGTTCCGTTTGAAGCATTCTTTTTTGAGAAATGCTAAATGTACACTCCGGTGTACACTCCTCTCACAAGAGGGGGCCCATGGAAAATAAAATAATCATGCGCCCCCCCCCCCCTCTCGTGAGCCGGCGTGTCAACCTCAATGTACATGTAGCAATTTTTTTTTTTCCTGCATTCATCGTAAAGGGGGAAAATGTGATTTGACACACATTTTCCTAATTAGAAAATAAAATTAGTGCAAAAAAGGTTTATCATGTCAAGCCATTATATCATGTCAGTAAGGTAACAAACGGGTCGAGTAGCTAATGGGCCCGTGGACTCGACTCATCCCCACTAAGTCTTGGATGGCTTGGATACATTTCGAGATGAATAATGGATCAAGCATAACACAATTTATTTTTGGGAAAAATTCGCAACTCCGACTTTATCTATCCCAAAATCAAAACTCAGGCCCCAAGGTTTAGAATTGCAAAAATCAGGTTTTTCATGAATTAATTAATTATATTTCACAATTATTATATTAAATTAAATATTTAACTGTAAT
>CAIGRF010088066.1:17585-27671 GCA_903798235.1 Fraxinus ornus
ATGTGATTGAAAAATAATATGTGACCAACAAATGTGACTCAAAAATAATCTGTGACCAATTAATTTAAAAATCTGTGATCTCAAAATAATCTGTGACGTATAAATTTTTTGATCTGTGACCTCGAAATAATTTGTGACCAAAAATTTTGACGATATGTGACCAGTAAATAAATTTGTTACTTATAATTATGAATATGTGACCATTAATCACAAAAATGTGACTTTATTATCTTTATTTAATAAATAAAAAAAATCTGATTTTTGAATTTTTAAACTATAAACCTAATTTTTGAATTGCAAACTTCAAACACCTTATTTTTAATTTTTTCCCTTTATTAATTCCCTTATTAAGAAAAACACAAATAAGGTCACGAGTTTGTGGACGGCTCAACTCAAACCTATTAGGCCCACGAGCCAAAGAATCGAACTAAGCCCAATTTGTCCACACGAGTTGAACTTTGACTTGTACATAGAATGAAAAATTTCGTATCTGCATTATTACAGAATAAAATTTCAAGATTTACTTTGTGACGTTTATAAGTCAGGTGATACTTTATGATATGGTAAATATCTTAAGAAATATTATATATCAAATATAGACCCAAACAGTTTTTGTAATCCCTAGGATTAAGCTGATAATTCAATATCCTTTCCAAAAAAAAATAAAGAATTGGGCAAAGCAATACATACAAAATTCATTCTTATCATTTAGATTTGGGAATTAACATAAAATTCCTTTATGCCATGAAGTCCATAATTCTTTGTTTTTATCGGTGAGTTTTGCTATGATGATATCCAAATTTTTCTTCGTGTCACGTCTAACGCTATGCGACACAAAGATGTAGAACCGCTCTTGAGTGTTCTCATATGGTAATATTATACCTCCGATTAGGATTTGTATATTGACGAAAAAGTCCTAATCATGCATGTATTGAAGATCAAAACACTGAGTTTAGAAAACATTTTGATGGATTAATGTGTTGGGAATATGTGAAATGATCGGTTTGTACATATGATTTCAATTTTTGAGAGGATTCTAAATGGAGAATAGTGAGAATGAATATGAATCGATGCGAATTAGAGGATTTGGACTGTAAAATTATAGTAAAGGACATGTCTGGTGGAACAAAGTCAGCTAATAAATTGATTATTTAGTATAAGCGCTATTATTATGGTAAGAGACGTATTTGGGAGGAACCAATTCAGCAATGTTTTGATTTTCTAGTATGAGTGAGGTGATTTCCCTTTTTTGTTTTTACTATTTCTTCTACAATAATTTTAGGATAAAATTAATTACAAAATAATTCTTGAAATTTTATATAATATTAGGTAATGGTAGGGATGACACTCGGCTCGGCCCTTACTTGCACGAGCTCGTGGCTTGTTGACAAACGAGCCGAGCTTCTGCTCGTCTCAACCCACAAGCTCGTGGGCGGCTCACGGGCCTAGCCGAGCTTTAGCTCGTGGTTCGGAGATTTGTTTTTATATAAGATACATTTTTTTTATTTAACAATAAAAAAAATTTGATTTTAGACGAGTCCACGCTCTTGGGCTCGGCTAGTGGGTCGGCCCCATGAGCCGCTCGTCAAAAAACGAGTCGAGCCTGCTCGGCTTGTGAGCGGCTCTTTTGGACGAGCCGACTCGACTCGGCTCAATTGCCACCACTAGGTAAGGATAGTGATGTCAATGAGCCGAGCCGAGCTCGTGGCTCGTGGGCGAGCTCGGCTCGGCCCACGAGCTCATGAGCCAAGCCGCGAGTCCAAAAGCCGAGCTGCGAGCCATGAGTTTTTTGAATTTTTTTTTCTCGTTTTTTTTAAAATTTTCTTTAGTATTTCACGAACCCGCGAGCCGCTCGCAAGCTCGTGCTCGGCTCGTCGAGCTCCGCTCACGGCTCACAGCTCGCGTTTTCACAAGTCGAGCGATGGAGTCGACGATTTGCTCGCCCCTTTTGCCATCTCTAGGTAAGGGGTGTAATTTTCGCTACATAGAACTAAACTGAGCCCGTAGATCTAATAAATGTACAAAGCTAATCCAATTGGACACATAATCACCCCTACATAACAGCAAACACATGTAGACAAAGTGCCGACAGAAACCTAGTGTATCTCCTACTTTGTTATTTTACAATATGGTAAAGTGAATTCTTTTCCAAATTCAAAAAGGTATAAAATAGCACATACGCCTGTTCATGGCTTGATACTGCCCATAACTCGTTATCTTGTTCGACTGAACTCGTTGACTCCGCAGCGCTAAATTATATTCACACTTGATAGGATAGTTAATCTAAAGCTTAAAAGAAAAAGAATTGAATGATAACAATTAACTATATTAATTTCACATCGTTAAGTAGATTTTGACCCAACAAAAACTTGCAAGACACAAAAATCCGGAAAATGCAGCTTATATTTTAATTGGATATTTATTTTATTTACATTTCCATTGTCCAGTTGCACTGCCGGATAATTCATACACAAACTGTAATAAAGGTCTATACTCTATAGCTTATACTTCCACAGATTTATTTTATATGCAGTTCCATTATAAACTGTATTCACTTAAAACCGGAAAAGTGCAGTAAACAAGCTGCGCCTCCAATGAAGCGGCGGCTTTGACGGCAGCGGCCGCCTCTGAATAGGCGTAGCCCAATTTTTACCCTCAGCTACACCACGGCCAGTGATGGTGCCGCCACTCCTGTAGTCCAATGTCTCGTCGTTGTAAATGTCCCACCATTTTTTCACTAGCATTTTGATATCTTCTCTGTCCATGTACTCTTCTTTCCCAGTGTACTTCCACGGCTTCGATCCTGCCACACAGTAGTGTACCGCTTTCACCTTCTCCAGCTCGACCAGCTCCGGGTGGCGCCACAGCATTGCCACCAGTAGGTTGTAAACCGGCGGCAATGGCCTTAAAATATCTCTAAAGAACATGTTAAGAAAGTCCTGCAGGTTTAGCCATCAACAAGAGAGAAATCAGCTAAATGGGCTTGAAAATGCCCTGAACTTTACCCTAGATCCTTGAACACTAAGGCATTCTCGATTTTCAAAATGAATATTACCTGCTGCTGCATATATATACAAGTCTATAAAATTTAGTTACCTGCTCTGCAAATGGGGATGGCGGGGTGTTTTTCAGAGTGTTCAAAATATCATGATATGTAGAAATACTAGGCTCGAACATAAACATGCCGCCATTGAAATAGAACGGTGGCTCACGGCCCAGCTCCTCCGGCCACTGGACTTTCTGCGAGCACGGCGGACCATCCATCTCACACAAGCAATCCACAACGCCGTAGAAGCCACCGTCCGGCAAGTCAAAGAGGTGGTCTATGTTATCAAACACTTGAATGTCTGCATCCAGGTATATCATTTTTTTGTACTCCACAAACTACACTTGGGATCAAAATAAATGTATTAACTCAAATGTTGAAGAAAAATATTGGGTCTCAATCTCATCCTTAATTTTCTAGACATGAAGGGTGGAGACAAGTCTTGAAATGTCATCATATTCAAGAAAAATTAATTTAAAGTTCAACATAGTATTATTTCTACTTGTGAATCTTCAAAGATTCTAATCACTGTTATAGTAAATGCAAAAAACGGAAAACGGAAAACGAGAAACAGTTGAAAAAAGTAGGATTCTACAAAATTAAATAAATCATAATTTTTTAACTACAGTACACTTATTTATAGTTAAATTAAACTCTAATCACTTGTTATTTGTTAATAGTATAAGAATTAAAGTCTGAAATTATGTAAATTGCTTGTTGAAGCCAAGAATTTAGTTAAGAAACCCACTAAAAGTACATAATAATGTGCAGTTATTAATTTAGAGCACGTTCGGTAGAGATTAAAATTAGATTAAAATTGAAAAATTAGACGTTATTGTTGACTTTTATTAGACGAATGAGAAGACTATATTTTCAATTTTAATTGAATTTTGAGCTATATCTTTTCAAATATTATAATAATTTTAAAACAATATTTTTTTATTTTTTAAATTAATCTAGCAATCGCGCGGAACCAACGGCCGCCATTTTAGAATTTTCTGCGCATCCTATCTAGTAGCAAGACAGTTAATATTATATACACACAGATACATACATATATTTATACAAACGTCTTAGTCTGGAAGATGCAGTACTGCACTTGCTGTAATAGAATTGGGTTGCAAAGTCTCACCTCCCAAAGACGAAGCTTACAGTAATTGACTGCAAAGTAGGATCTGATATAGGGACTGCCCTTGTCACTAACAGGAGGATGAACTTCTTCAATCTGACGAATGATACAACCCTGATTCACCAGCATGCAGCGGTGCTCCGCAGGGACGTTGGGCAGAACCGCCACGACAAGAGGGTACGCAGCCTTCACCTTCCTCAAGCCCTTAGACAAAGCCACCACCCCTTTCACATAATCACCATCCCCAGCCAAGAAAGTAACATAGGCACGGCCAGGCACGTTTTTGGTTGCTGGAATATTCACCATTGCAGGAGTCATAATTTCGAACACAGATGCTGAAAATTTTAGAAGTTGATTCTTGAAGTAGGAGAAAAGATTACCCGCACCTCTTTAAATATTGTATAGAAAGCGAAAAATTTCACATGAAGTCACCAAATATACTAATATATTTTACTTTGAACACCAACGTTATAGTTTGGTTCAGTTTAATCATTGAACTTTATTTTTATTACATTTTGACTCTTTTGTACTTCCAGCATTAAGTTTCTGCTTAGAAAGTCGATTTAAATTTAAGTTAAAATTATTACTTAATAATTTTAACTGCACGTTATATGGAAGCCACGACTTTTCATTTACACATTTCATCAGTTTTTATCAAAATCTACGAGAAATTAGTTTTTACCTAATCAAATAGTGTTACGTGTATGGTTCTAATTTTTATATTAATGTCATTTGTCACAATTGATGAATCCTAAGGCTGTCAAAATCGATTGGCTACAAAAGATTGGATTATAATCAACTAGATTTGGCTCAAGCAAATTCATAGGTTGGCCAGTCAAAATGGATAGTCATGTCAGATTAATTAGAGTGGGTGTCGGATGATTCGGTCTAAATATCTCAACAAGGAAAGTGCTACATTAATATAGGAGGCACCATAATGGACACATGGTGTCCCACTGCTCCCTATTGGAGGGGGCGCAGGCCCACCGGCACCCCCTTCAATAGGGGACACCATGTGTCCATTATGGTGCTCCCTATGCACACCAACCATTTTCCTCTCAACAATCGAAACTATTCATTAAATTTCAAGTATTTTATAGATAAAATCATTGTCGTAATTTTTCGAACCTGAACCTGGACCTAAAAAGGTTTTGATTGAAATGCCACCATAACATAGCCTGATGGTCCGTTAGAGCTAACCCAGTTGGGTCCGCTAGTTAAAAACAGTGTTCTAAATAGCAAGTTATAGCGTCGCTATAGCACGGAGAAAACGCGACGCTTAGTGGAGAAATTTATAACATATCTTCGCGAAAAATTTCACATGAAGTCACCAAATATACTAATATATTTTACTTTGAACACCAACTTTATAGTTTGGTTCAGTTTAATCATTGAACTTTATTTTTATTACATTTTGACTCTTTTGTACTTCCAGCATTAAGTCTCTGCTTAGAAAGTTGATTTAAATTTAAGTTAAAATTATTACTTAATAATTTTAACTGTTATATGGAAGCCACGACTTTTCAGTTACCATTTCATCAGTTTTTATCAAAATCTACGAGAAATTAGTTTTTACCTAATCAAATAGTGTTACATGTATGGTTCTAATTTTTATATTAATGTCATTTTTCACAATTGATGAATCCTAAGGATGTCAAAATCGATTGGCTACAAAAGATTGGATTATAATCAACTAGATTTGGCTCAAGCAAAATTCATAGGTTGGTCAGTCAAAATGGATAGTCATGTCAGATTAATTAGAGTGGGTGTCGGATGATTCGATCTAAATATCTCAACAAGGAAAGTGCTACATCAATATAGGAGGCACTATAATGATATTCATAATGGATACATGGTGTCCCACTGCCCCCTATTGGAGGGGGCGCAGGCCCACCGGCACCCCCTTCAATAGGGGACAACATGTGTCCATTATGATGCTCCCTATACACACCAACCATTTTCCTCTCAACAATCGAAACTATTCATTAAATTTCAAGTATTTTATAGATAAAATAATTGTCGTAATTTTTCGAACCTGAACCTGGACCTAAAAAGGTTTCGATTGACATGCCACCATAACATAGCCTGATGGTCCATTAGAGCTAACCCAGTTGGGTCCGCTAGTTAAAAATAATAAAATGTAAATGTAAATTAAAAAGTTATTGAGCATTTTTATGTCATAACACCTCTTTCTTTGTAAATTCTAATTCGATTTCAAAACAATCATTTTTCACCCATAAATGCTTGAATGATGATATGAGTACAGGGAAATTTCACAAAATACACACAGAAATTTGAAATGGATAGATTGGATTCAAACATGGAAGAGGGAAACATAAAAATATACGCGCTTGATTTTTCCAATTCAAGATTCTGTACAAAATCTGGCAACATTTCATGTACTTAAGAAATTTATAAGTTGAATCATACATTCTATTAGCCAGATTACAAATTCAAAATTTAATTATGAATTTGTCTACTTGTACACCAAGTTTTCCCCTCACAGTAGGGGTCCCGCTTCCAAAAAAAATAAAAAGCGAGCCATCCTCCTCTATTGTGACGGGACTGTGGTGTACAAGTAGTATCTTTCTTTAATAATATACAAGTGGAGTTATTAAATTGAAACAATCTTCCCTTTTTTTAAAAAAAAAAGTTCCCGACAATCAAGAAATTGACGAAAAAAGGGCAACGTGTAAGAAGTGCAAAACACGTGGACAAAATATGTTGAACCGCGTGGACAAAATATGTCGGCATTGTTATCTCTTTGTAACGCAAATTGTCGTCCGCTTTTTCCTTAATTTAATATTGTGTTGGTGGAAATTAAGAAACTAATGTTTAAGTTGTTGATTTTGAAGTAAATAAGATTCACAAGTTATTTAACTTCTTGTGTAAGTTGAGGTTTATTTTATTTTTATTTTATTAAATATTATTCAACATTATCTAGTTGAGTCTATTAAAATATGCCAATTTGCTTTTTATAAGAAGTATTGCGGCAGGACGGTGACTAAAAAACGATTTAAAGGATAAAGTGACATTAAAATCGACATACTTCTTATGTAAGTGATTATGGAGAAACTCATTCACAAGCAATGTTTTAAATAATTTTTATTTAAGTGGGTTGTAAATAGACATCACTCGATGTACTTATAAATGTTGGAAAATTCTAAAATATGTGGGGTCACACATAATATATTAAAATGTGTGGTGCTATTATTTAAAAAATATTAGTCAATTAAAGTGATCCATTAAAGTTAATTTTGATTAATGAGTATTAGATTTAATGGAAATATAGTGTAGAGACCGGAATGTTGTTTTAAATTGATGAGGGCCCAATTTGAAACAAATGAAAGATAATGACTATTCGATTATTATTTTTATTATTATTAAGAGCCTAAGGGGTCATGGTTCCCAAAATTGTTAGTGTTCTTCAAATTCTCTACATTCCCATCAACAACGAGTGAAATTGAAGAGAAGATCATCAATCAATTGAAAGATCATAATTCATTCAGACAAACAATCAGACATATATGGATATATGTATGTTTGTATTTTATTCTTTTCTCTGATTTCAATATAGAGTATGAATTTTAGGGTTTATATGTGAAAATGGTTTGATAGATTATTTGATTCTATAATCCTTTTTTTGTTTTCTATCAATAAATTCATTAGACAAGCTTTTTACGAGTGATTTAAACCTTAAACGAGTCAAATACATAATTTTGAGTATATCTATTTGATTCAGGGTCTTTGGCATAATGGACAAAAAATTGCAGGGAGGAAGTTGGGAAAGTGTGACACCACTACGCGACGGAGCCACCGCTTAAACGGTGACGGAATAGAAACAAATACTTAGTGAGCAGTTTTTGTTGTCATCGATATTTGTGTGTAATATATTTTACGTTTGTTTATTCCTCGGGAATTGCTAAAGAATCAAAAACATTTCTAGCTGAAAAATAATTGTAATAAATTTCTGGAAGATCAAATATAATTTTAACCGGTTGAAGATGTGAATACAAATAAATGAGGTCATATTTTTTGAGATATAGAAAAATAAAAAAAAAAATCGATGCGCTGAAGAAGATAAGTTTTAATATAATTAAATTTTAATTTTTTTTATACTTTCACGTTCACCCACCTACTACACGCTAAAAATTGAGGGTGATTAGTAAAAAATATCCATACCATTTGCACTTGTTTATGGAAATAGTCCCTATCAATTTAAACTTAGACATCGTTTCAAACATTTATTGCGGAGTTTGTCATTTCCGTATTCTGTTCAATTAAATCCTTCAGTAAAATATGAAAGATTGGCACAAAAGCTCCTATTGTTTGCCTTCATTGTCCAAAATGTCTACATTGTTTCAATTTTGATAGTTAAGCACTCAAATATACCTTTCTTTACACAAAAGATTTTTACCATCTATTTTCTCCTAGCATTGTAAAATAACTAGTTTACCCTCCTCTTTAAATAAACAAATGGGAAAGAAAAAAATGGTATTAAAAATTGCATCTAGAGTTTCAATTTTTTTAAAAGTACGAGTCTCAATAAAACAATTTAAAATAGGGATAATTGCAGTAAAAGGTCCAAACCTTTGAAACATTAGCCGACTTTTCCCAAACATTTGATTGATTGCAGCCGTCACCCCTAACATTTTCAACCATTGCATGTGAGGCCATTTTTTATGGTTTCCATCCATTTTTTCGGTAGTTGACCACCAAAATTAAGTCTGACTATATTTTAATCAATTAAAAGGGGGCGAAATTGTAAATATCCGTTTATCACATTAAATAATTAAAAAACTTAAATCAAAAAAATAAATAAAAGAAAAATATAAAACTCTGTCTTCTTCACCCAACTCCAACCCCCCCAAAAATCAAAATCACACAGCAGTCTTCAACAATTGGTGTCGATGTCGACATCACCTCCACCACAAATCGTCGACAAACACCCACGCTGGCCGCAACCCCCTTTTCGACTAACACCCATGCTGGCAGCCACCTAATTGACTCCTCTCAAGCCTATCCCATACAATTTGATGCATCCAACATGCTTCAAACCACGAATTCAACTAGGAAAAATGCAATTTCGGTCCTAACAACTATGGAAAACACACCAATTGGATTCCCAACTCGCGACCCACACCCGAATTCAAATAATTCCACTAAGCCCCGAACCCAACATTTGAAGTTTTAATAGATATTTACAATTTTGCCCCTTTCAGATTGATTAAAATTTGGTCAAATCTGATTTTGGTGGTCAATTGACGGAAAAATGGATGAAAATTATCCAAAAGGGCCTCACATGTTGATTTACGTTGGCGCCGGTGATGAGAGACCGGGGGGCATTTTGTGATTGGTGTGGGGTTCGTGGGGGTGGAGAGTGGGTAAAGAAGAGATCTTTTCTTTTCCTTTTTTAAATATTTTTATTCAATTATCATTTTATTCAATTATTTTAATAGATATTTACCATTTTGCCCCTTCAAATTGATTAACATTTGGTCAAATTTAATTTTGGTGGTCAATTGACGGAAAAATGGATGAATACTATCCAAAAGGACTTTACAATCACATGCAATGGTTGGAAATGTTATGAGTGACAGTTGCAACAAATCAAAAGTTTGGAAAAAGACTACTACTGTTTCAAATGTTTGAAACTTTTGCTGTAATTATCCCTTCAAAATATTCTAAAACAAAAATGATCTTCTCAAGTAACCCACTTGTCCGCTCATCCCCTACCCCCACAACCACCACCAAAATAATTAAAAACAAAAAAATGGTGATTCTTCATCATCCAATTTTCTTTTGCCTCATATAGTAATTTATCTATTCTTGAACAAAGTCCCAACAAAGTATAAAAGCTCACACAATGGGTATATATATGTGTGTGTATGTAATCAACAAGAAGAAGATA